>VZRQ01008861.1:30945-72134 GCA_013397975.1 Machaerirhynchus nigripectus | reverse complement strand
GGGCCCGGACCTCCTGCGGTACCAGCGAGCGAGGAGAGGAAAATCGCTATCCACGTGTATGAATAAAAACTGAAACGCCATGTATTTAGTGTTTAGCAAATAGAACTCTCCGCTAAGGCCAGATGAATTAGGGAATTGTTTAGGTTGGAAAAGACCTTGGATATCACTGAGTCCAGCTGTTAACCCAGCACTGCCACTTGCACCACTAAACCATGTTCGTGAGCCCCACGTCTATACACCCTTTAAATACCTCCGGTGAAGATGACTCCCATCGCTTCCCTGGGCAGCCTGTTCCAATGCCTGACCACCCTCTTGGTAAAGGAATATACCTAAAACGCAATGTAAACTTCCTCTGGTGCAGCTTGAGGCCGTTTACTCTTGTCCCCACCTCACTACAGCTTCTTTTCAGGCTGTTGAAGGGAGTCATAAGGTCTCCCCTGAGCCTCCTTTTCTCCAGACTAACCAAACACAGCTCCCTCAGCTGCTCCTCACAGGACTTGTGCTTCAGACCCTTCCCCAGCTCTGTTGCCCTTCTCTGGACCTGCTGCAGCAGCTCAGTGTCCTTGCCTCGAGGGGCCCAGAACTGCACACAGGATTCAAGGAGTGGCCTCACCAGTGCCAAGTACAGGGCGGGGGATGATCACTGCCACACNGCCTCCTTTTCTCCAGACTAACCAAACACATCTCCCTCAGCTGCTCCTCACAGGACTTGTGCTTCAGACCCTTCCCCAGCTCTGTTGCCCTTCTCTGGACCTGCTGCAGCAGCTCAGTGTCCTTGCCTCGAGGGGCCCAGAACTGCACACAGGATTCAAGGTGTGGCCTCACCAGTGCCAAGTACAGGGCGGGGGATGATCACTGCCACACTATTGCTGATACAGGCCAGGATGCTTGGCCTTTTTGGCCACCTGGGCACACACTGGCTCATGTTCAGCTGCTGTCAACCAGCACCTCCAGCACCTTTTCCACTAGGCAGCTTTCCAGCCACTCTTGCCCCAGCCTGTAGAGCTGCATGGGATTGTTGTGACCGAAGTGCAGGACCTTTGCTTTCTTTAGCAAATGAGGAAAAAAGCAACTGATCCAAGGCTGACGGTGTTACACAGACACCTGTGCTACATGAACCCTGTGAGTTGACTCCACAGCTTCTTGAGAAGCGCTCTTCTCTCAGGACATGGAGCAGAGACACAGGGACACTTTGTGCAATAGTGCTAGGCTGGTTTGTCCTGCTCTTCTTAAACTAAGCAGCCACTGGTGCTATTCTCAGTAAAGTTCACCAGTTTCCTAACACCAGCTAGCCCGATCCCTCTTGAGCACACAGGCTGTCATTTGACAACACATAAAAACCTCAGTCTGGTTTTGAAGGGTTTTTAAACCCAGTAGTCCTTCCAGCAAAATGTGACCGAAACTCCCATTTTGTGAAATCATGGGGTGTACTGTAGCTGCACAACTACCTGTGCTGTGGGCTGCTGAGTCCTGGGGCACAGTGTGCAGCAAATCAGTAAATTAGCTTAGCACACAAGCAAATAAATAAAGTAACAGGGAGCAGCATTGGCAAGCACATTGCAAAGACTTCCAAGCAATTCTCATGCAGCCACCACAGGTCTGACAGACCCAGAATGAGATAGAACTAATAAAACCTGGAGAACCCAAGCTGTGCCTGCATCTGTGGTGCAATTAATCTGTGACACAAGAAATCTGCCTGCAGATAACTGTAAGCTGACTTTATGTACAAATTTAACAACTCACATTAATTAATACTTACAGATAGATTGAAAAAAAATCATTACTACTTGGCAACACGTAACAAATACCATTACAACTCACAAGCGTGAACATTGTGCATTAATAATTATGAGACATAGCAAAGTCATGATACTGTACATATACATTTTGATTTTATAATTAAATTTTGATCTCCCTATTATTATCATCTCTTATGATAGACAATTAACATAAACTATGTTACCATAGCACACAGAAGTCCCACTCACATGTTCTATTGCTTTGAGTGATACACAAATAGATGACAAAAGGTAATGCCACCAGGTGTTAACACAGACCTGTGAAACAAAAGATGATAGAGTATGAAGAGATTACGAGAATGGTCAACATGCCAAGAAGAGATCTCTGCATACTAGTAGGTCAGCTACTATCAACTTTATAGACATCACAGTAAAATAGCCCATTAGGGAGGGAAGCCTTTGCATGATGGTAAAAACAGTGCTTTTTATTAAGAAGTTATTAACAAATTTATTAAGAAATCAAGTAGTTTCCATAACATCAGTATTTCTCCAACCCATGTCAGCTTAAACCAAGAACAACTGTGTCACAACAACAACAACAATTTCTGCTTCTCCTGTTGCTCTGAAGTCTGCTATCCACACGGTCTAGTTTGAGCAGTGTTTCTTCCCAAGTCCTAATGTTAGGGAGAGTCGGTGACCTAAGAGGGGGCACACTTGCTATCTATGGCAAAGACGAAGCATTACAGGCCACAGCATCTATACAATTTCCAGTCTTCCCTCTTCTGAGATGAGTGCCATCTTCTGGCAAAAAAAAGGCAGAAAGTTGAAACAATCTATAATTGTTCTACATGGCTGCTCAAACCTAGGTGTTAGGCAAAGGTTTATTCATGTGCCTGATATTCATAGATGGTGCCTCTTTAAGACCATATATAGCCTTAGCTGATATCTTGCAAAAGTCCAAGGTCAGTTGCTCCACTGGTAAGACCTGTTGAAGAAAGCTAGAAATGAGGGCTTCCCTCACCTTTTCCTTGGGAACTGCTTTTAAGCTGAGGTTGTACCACTGGCCCTCACCTGTGCTACATTGCAGCCAGGCAGCAGCTACATCTACACCTGGCCTTCTGTCTCCTCAATCCTGACTCAGACTTGCTGGCTGGGCTTCCTGGCTTGGTCTCAGACCTGCCTCATCACTACGGACTTGCTGTGCAATCACTGGACTGTCACTGTCTCTGGCCTTCTCATGAACCAAACATGCTTTTCCACATCCTGCTGCTTCTTGGTCAGCTCCCACCTGCCTTGGCATTGTCCTTACCTTCCCTCACAGAGCAAACAGCCCTCACTGTCCCCCGATACTGCCACACTAAACCCACCACCACACCCCATGCTCGAAAATTTAGTCACATGGAGCTTTTAATGTGCAGAACAACTTTGCTGAGTGTCCACGGAAAAAAAAGCATAAGCCACATGAGGTAGCTGAAACATAGATTCCTCTCTCACAGCTCAGCTACCTACCACAGCCATGCAGCTGCTCCACACACCTTTGTTTCACATCAAATGAATTCCTACCCTTCAAGTTTTTGTAAAGATTTGTAAAGCCAGTGCACCAGCCTTGAAGACAGCTCTGACCTGGGGGAGGTCTTTGCAGAATGCAGAACCAGGATGAAATGTCCTTCTTTGCATAGGACTAATTAGAACTGCTGTGGCACTTCAGCTATTCCTGGCTGCTAGACTGGCTCTGGAGGTTGGAGAGAGAGCCAAGCGCACAGATGGTCAGCATGCGTGTACTGTGATAGTTGCTAGTCTGCAAGGTCTATACATGAACTAGAATCCTGTTGAATTAGGCTCGATACCTGCTGGGTATAAGCAGAATACAGAGGCACAAACATTTAAATATAAAATGGGAGATGACAAGACACACACAGATGGAGGAGAACCATTTTGAAAAGTATGATAGGCAGAAGTCTAAGTACATCAGGAAACTTACCATTATCCGGTTTCGTCACATCAAGAGATCACCATTAAACAGGGTTTGAAGCAGAAACATGATACACTTCCGTGAATATTTAGGAGACCTGTGAAAAAAGTGAAGGAAACAACAAAAGCAAATAAGACTCATAGAATCATAGAATCATCAAGGTTGGAAGAGACCTGTAAAATCATCAAGTCCGACCATCAACCCAGAACTACCACTGTAACCCCTAAACCAGTGCCAGGTCCAGGCACCTCTTAAACACCTCCAGGGTTGGTGACCTCCCTGGACAAAGAGGACAATGAAAGAAAATTACATGCTTTTCTGAAATTTCAACTAGTGGCTATAAAAATTGTATTCAGCTGGTGAGAGACAGGACACAACTACTTGGTCCAAAAGACAGACATGGGAAAGAGATAGTCTGTGAAAACTTGCAGTTAATAAAAGACACTTGCCAAGACCAAAGAAAACAATGTTCTGAGAGTTAGGATGAAAGATAAAAACACAGAGAAGTGGTGTGGATGGATAGGGAGGACTGTATAATAGAGATCTGATGCAGAGAGAATCTTAAAGACTTAGAAATGGACTTTAATAGGTGATTCATGTGATAATTTTAGCTGAACCTATATCTGCTTTGAAAAAAGAGATATACCAGTTTTACACAGGCTAAATGCCCAGTAGAAAATTCTGTTAAAAATTTATCTTTCATTTCTGACTTTAAAAACTGAGTACTATTTGACTATTTCAAAATTACAGAGTTTTGTGAGACTAAGCATCAAATGAGTGATTAGCATCACCTGATGTGATGGAATTACTCAAAACCCAGCGGGTATCTTTCAAAGAAACTTTGCCTAATACAGGTATGCATTCACTGGCACAAGAAACAGCAGCGAGGAGTGCAGAAAGCAATGGATGTCAGCGGCATGTGTGCATTAATAGAGTGGACCTTTTGCTGCTTCTGCAAGTATTAAATTGGTATTTTAAATTGGTTATGAAATTTGCATTTTTTTACCATTGCTGGTTATCTACTTTTTACCACACTGGTTATCTACTGCTTCTTCCTCTTCAGTTTACTCCTCTGTATCCTCAATTCTACCATTCACTCATCCCAACTACCCAGATTGTACTTCCACGTTTAACCACATCAGTCTCCTCTGTCCTAAGATCTTGCAATAGAGAAGAGTCTTTCCTGCCTAACTTATTTTTCCACTAACATCTTCTTGACCTCGCCTGCTTCATTTGCTCAAAGATTGCCTCTCAATTGCCTCAAGCGCTTCTTACACCTAATTGTTTCTTCCTGTCACCATGCCAGTGTGGTTCCTAACTCCCCATCCATCCCTAGTTTTCTCTTACTCTCTTTCTGTTGTTAGTGACTTTTACAAATTTTTCAAAGATAATTGCTGAAAACTTGACATGCCTTTTAAATGCTTCTGTAGGAAACAACACTGTGACTCACTGCTTTATTGCAGTGCAAAACTTTAAATGTCTGTCTCTGAGAATATGTAGAGTGTTCCTAAGGTATTCAAAATGTAAGAGCTGGTGTGGTTGATTGTCTTATGAAATAATAGTTAGACTGCATTTTGAAATGTCATAAAATGCCAGAGCATATTGTCCTAGGATGTACATTTGTATGTTTTAGTTATGTTCACAGTGGTGGAAATAACAATCAAAATGCAAAGAGAACACAAATAATGTGATAGGTAGTTTAGTAGTGTGAGCTTTTAAATTTTCCAATTTTTTTCCTTTGATCTTTATAGCTATCTCCAAGAGGATGCTTCTGAGCACAGAAAGCAGTATGCAACAGTGCTAAGGTCCTGATGACAATACACCAAGGACAAGAATGGAAGTCAATTTATTGAGCAATTCTACTGTTGTAAACAGTTCATCCATCAACCATAAGCAGTTAGAAGGGCATAGTCTCTGGGAAGTCATTACTATTGCCACTGTAACTGCAATTGTAAGCTTAATAACCATAGTGGGAAATATTCTTGTAATGATATCCTTTAAGGTTAACAGTCAGCTCAAAACTGTCAACAATTATTACTTGCTCAGCCTTGCCTGTGCAGATCTCATCATTGGGATATTTTCTATGAACCTTTATACGTCCTATATACTCATAGGCCATTGGACTCTTGGAAGCCTTGCCTGTGACCTGTGGCTAGCACTGGACTATGTAGCTAGCAATGCCTCAGTAATGAACCTCCTAGTCATCAGTTTTGACAGGTATTTTTCCATCACAAGGCCCTTAACTTACAGGGCCAAACGCACACCCAAAAGAGCTGGCATCATGATTGGTATGGCTTGGCTAATCTCCTTCATGTTGTGGGCACCCGTAATCTTGTGCTGGCAGTATTTTGTGGGTGAACGAACAGTACCGCCTGAAGAGTGCCAGATACAGTTTCTATATGAACCCATTGTCACCTTTGGTACTGCAATTGCTGCTTTTTACATTCCAGTGTCTGTGATGACCATTCTGTACTGCCGCATTTATAAAGAGACGGAGAAACGCACCAAGGACCTCGCTGAACTGCAGGGCGCAGAGTCTGTGGCAGAGTTTGAGACAATAAAGCCTCAGAAAACTCTCCTGAAATCTTGCTTCAGTTGCAAGCAACAAAACTTAGGTAAAAGAGAGAGGTGTCAGGCTTCTTGGTCTTCATCTAGTCGAAGTACGTCAGCTACAGCAAAGGCCTCTCAGGCAGCAAGTACTTGTATGGACTGGGCTAAGGCTGACCAGTTAACCACCTGCAGCAGCTACGCATCGTCAGAGGATGAGGATAAACCTGCCACTGACTCGGTTTTCCAAGTAACTTACAGAAGCCCATCTAAAAGTAAGGCAGAAGAGTATAACCAGACTACAGATGTCGTTGTCAAAGACCAACCTGAAGAAAATAATTTTGAGAACCAGAAATACTTTTTGTCACCTGCCAAAGAACACGCACAGAAAAGTAAAAAATGTGTGGCTTATAAATTCCGTTTGGTGGTTAAGGCTGATGGCACCCAGGAAGCCAACAATGGTTGCCGAAAAGTAAAAATAACTCCTTGTTCTGCTGCTCTGTCAAAGGACCCTTCCATCAAAAGCATGGATCCAAATATAAGTAACCAAATCACCAAAAGGAAACGGATGGTTCTTATAAAGGAACGCAAAGCGGCACAGACTTTAAGTGCCATTCTTTTGGCTTTTATCATCACATGGACTCCCTATAATATCATGGTTTTGATCTCCACATTTTGCTCTGACTGCATTCCCCTGACACTGTGGCACCTTGGATACTGGCTATGCTATGTGAACAGCACTGTTAACCCCATTTGTTATGCCCTCTGTAATAAAACTTTCAGGAAGACTTTTAAGATGCTGCTTTTCTGCCAGTGGAAAAAGAAAAAAGTGGAAGAGAAACTATACTGGCAGGGCAATACCAGACTGCCATAATTGTTCTTGTATAAGGAATAAGGGGAAATACAGATATTGGTGTAACCTAGCAAATTCTGTCTTTTCAAAGCTGTTGCTGTTGTGTCTAGTGGTTAAAAAAAACCTGCTGAAAAGTTAATTTTTGCATGAAAATAGTGTGCTTGGGATAAAAAAGTCAGTGGCTGGTATGAGCAACACAGGTTGTTTTTGACTATGCAGTAGAATTGCATTACAGTTACTGTGTTTGGTGTCTTATGTCATTTCTTTCAGCATGAGAATAGGTAGAGTAAATTATAAACTGCTAGAAATTAGACTGCGATGGTCATCCAGCCATCAGATTAGATCATCCAGTCTGTCTCCCTCTACAGCAGAACTGTTTCTTCCTATAGTTCTTTGCTAGTGTATTGTTTATTTAGTTTTCAATGTACCAAGCAATGCAGCCTGTGCTACTTCTGTTTTGAGACTTTGCCATCAGCTGTTGAGATGAAACAAGGACTGTCTAAAGGGTAAATGCTGACATCCCCAATACTAAATGATTAGGGAGATTCGTAATACTCCAAATGAACACACACATTATGGGAGTATATAATACTGAGAAAATTTCCACTTTAAGCATGACTCTTGTGGAGACACAGGAAGGGCTCATAGTGGAAGAAATAGATAATATATTTTGTACATGAAGAAGCCAGTCCCAATCTCAGTTCCATCATGCAAGTCACTGTCATTTGTAAACATGGTGATGGTTAGAAGATACCTCTGAATTTCTCCAGTTCCCTGTACCTCTGAAGGAAATTTTTAAACTTTATTCAACAGTGACAATGGTACAAATCAGAACTGACTGTAAAGCATAATGGACACAGTCTATCTACAACACAAGGAAAATATTTTTGCAATCTCTTGTTGCGCTACGCCTTGCTCCAAAAGTTTCCTATATTTACCTATACATAACAAAGTTTCCTACATTTACCTATATGTAACAAAGGGAGAACTGGCATCCTTTAAAGAGGAAAGATTTTTTTAAAGCAACTTTTTAATGTTTCTATAAAACTATTAAGAACACTTCGTGTTCTTTGTGTTTAAATAGCTTTACAATACAAGTCAACATCAGGTGCTTGGAGACATAAGCTATCTTCAGGCACTCTCTTTTGGTCCAGAAAAACCACACCTTCTACAGATGTGGCTGGAGTCAACCCCTCTGGTGTCTGTGGCTTCTGGGACTGGGTTGTACTGGCCTAGAGCTGAGACTGACTACTAGCTGAGATTTGAAGGGGCTGTTGGTGCCAGAGCTGAACTGCCTGTGCCTGCCTGATGTCTGTGTTAGATTGGCAGGAGTCCTGCAGCACTGATCGAGTGAGAGGGTAAGCAAGGGGCTGCCTTCAGCAGAAGGCCTTTGGAACAGAGCTGGTGACCTGGCTCCTTGTGGTGGGAGGAAACAGGAAGCCTCAGAAAAGGTGATGAGAAAACAAAGTTAATGGCAACGGGAGTCATGAGGCGTGGAAGTCCTAAAGAAAACAAATGTTTATGAAGAAAGGAGAAAGATCTTCATGTACACAAAGTTCAAATTCAGTTCTAGCCTTTCTATCAAAATTCTGAGTGAGATACTCTGAAATACTAGTTTGGGACAATCTTCATATTACATCTGCTATACACTTTAGGGGGACGTTGCAGTGGTGACATTACCCATTCGCCCATTTCAGGGATTGTATAAGTCATCATGAATGTATCATTGCTCTCAGTGAAATTGTTTGTATAATTTATTAAATTATCATACCATCAGAATGTTTCCCTACAGATAGATAAATCCTCCATGTCAACAATCACAGCACAAGTAATTAACATTTTTTTAGCCCCAGTGTCCACCGGGGAAAATTTTGTCAGTGAAAGATTAGCAGTGTACTAATGTAAAAATATGTTCTCTAACTTCACATGATTGATTTTCTAATGCACCATACTGTGCCTATTATTTTTTGTGCATTAACATATGATTACTTATGAAAGGAAAGCAGAGATCTTTATAAAAACTCTTTCATCAGCTTTGTTCTGTCACTATCCAGAGCTTTGCCTGCGTACAGTAACTATGTACTACTTGGTTATTAGAGTGGGTTTATTTTATATTACATTAGATCAGACATTCAGTAAACTATGTTTGATTTTTAGCAAATGAATATGTCTCTCTGGGGGCACAAGCTGTACTTAAAGGCAAAATTTATGAGGTAGTAACAGTTCCTGCTAGCTACACTGTTACTGCTGAAGTGAAGCATTGGCTCCTGTTGAAATTAAACGGGGTACTATTTGTTGTTTTTGGTGTTTGTTTATCAAGAATGTTCTGTAAATGTTCATGGACTCCCTGCTCAGTAAATGTATTAGAATACACAGTGATGGATGCAACAATGTTGGTTCAATGTAATAGTGAAATATGTGCTCAAATTATGCTGCTAGCACCTAACCATGTGAGAGAATACATGGCCACGATAAGTACATTGTAAATACCAAGAATTATATAAAGAGGTGTGCGTTGCTCTATTATCATGTAGGATGTTTATTTAAAAAAATCAAAACCACAAAAAGACAAATGTGGTTCTCATCAGAGTATCAGTTAGTACTTGGTTATATTTTGTACCTTTAAAAAGTGTTGTGGTACTTTTGCAGTGTAGGAAAATCTTGTTACCTGTATTTCTGTCCTTCTAATGAAATTTTTACTGATCCTGTAATTGATTATTGTCATGGACTAATGAAACATTTTTTGTAAAATTACATTTTAGTTATACATAATTTCATGCACATACATATATATAGGTATGTATATATTATCAATACAGATGCATAAATACACATTCCTAAGCTTTTCAGAGACCCAGCACCTTTTATAATTTCAAGTATTGAATCTTCCCATAAACTGGTGGGTATGATTTTTGTCTCTTCCTTTTTTTTACATGCCAGCCTCCCTACATATTCCAGATTCCCATAATCTATCAACTAACTTTAATTTTTTGCAAATATAATTTATGTTTGTAGATTAATACTTGGAAGAGTTCCCAGAATTTTCAAGCAGATGTAGAACACGTGGATACAGTTGTGCACTTTTTGTGACTACTTAAAGTGAAGAGCTCCTGTAATGCTCCTGCAGCTGCTGGGTAGTCAGTGGCTTCTCTGTTTTGAGACACACCCTAAACCTGAACCCTGAAAAAGGATACTGTGTCTTTCCACTTAAGTACTTGGGTTTACCCCTAACAAGTCAGTAAGGGGCCCCTCTGTTTCCCATTTGGGGGTGGTCCCCCCAAATCTCCATTGCTGCCTTTTGAACCCTGTCAGAAATGTTCTTCCACATACATTTGACAGTTGAGTATCATAAAACCTTAATTTTTTAAACATTTAAATAAGCTTCTTGTTTATGATTTTATTAATAGTGACCCTGTAAGTAGTTAAAACAATCAAAAATTTGATAACATCATGTTTTAAAACAGGAGATAATCTATGACTATTAGTGGTTTCAGAAAGGGATGGTGTTACAATTGTTTTTCCGTCTTGGTAAATGTATTTTTTCAGGATTAAGGAACTTCAGTCTTTGTTACACTCAGAAAAACCACTGCCTTTTTCTCAGTATTTCTGCCGTTAGTCACTAAATGTCACTAGTTTCTTTGTGTATCTGCTGATATACCAAAGTCAGTCCTCTTCAAATAAACCAAACATTTCAAATCCTTCAGAAGTTTTCTTCTCAACAGGTACTTCTCCATACCCTGGTTGCTGATGGCTTCTGTTTCAGTAGACCTCCTAAATTTGGGTATTTTTACTGAATTCCTGGATTACAGTGCCAAAATAGAAGCTGAAATATCTTTTAATCTTTACATGGAGCAGCAACCTACACACAGTGGAGATCAGATAGTTGTTTTTTTGTGGTGTGTGCTGTCCATAAGGCACATTTAGTGTGCAATTGAAAGGGTAGCTATAGGAGGAAGAGTGGAGAGAGGGTACAATGGAGGATTCCAGCTGTGGAGTAGGGTTGGATTCAGCTTTGTAGCCCCCCACTCAGCCTGTGGCCTGATGTCTTCTGAAATGCAAAAGACGTGAGAGTGACTAAAGGACTGTTTGTTAATTCTAGTGGGAAAAATGAGGCCATGAACCTAACTTTGTTAATTTTTTGATGCACAGTATTGCATCAATAAATTAACAACATTAATCAGCTAGCCCCTAAAACCACTTTGTCATACTTTTGAATCTACAGTTAACACATGCAAAATAAGGTTACCTGGAAGTCCAGGAAATCAGAAACAAAAGCAAGCACTTTCTCATATTAAAATTGAATTATTTTTGAAGACAAATAATAAATTCTGAGTTGATTAATGTGGCATTGTATGTGAGAGTGTGCTTAACTTCCCTGCAGTTGAGAGAACAGTATAAGGAAAAATGCAAAGTAGCAGAGGTAAAGAAAACTATTTCACTGCTTTGTTAGGAGGTTGCGTGGTTAAAGTGGAACATGCCTCCCATTCACAGGTGCCTAGAGCTGAAACTTCTTACTCTAGACCTTATCATACTTACTCATTTTGGAAGGCTGTTTGTTTGACCAAATAAATTTGTTTCAGCAGCTACTTGTGGGAAGACCCTGCTTCTTTCCTATACTGCAGGAGGCAGTAAAATCAGGAAAGGCTAAGAGAGAGAGCATAGGAGAAATGTGATTGGCAAAAGAAAATAGGAGTGGGTAGAACAGAAACCCCCATGTTTCAGTCTGTCATTTCACTGATTCAGTGTTGAAGACCAGATGCCTTCAACATTGTTCTGGGTATCTGGTGATCAAAATTCAGCAATGGAAGAAAAAAAGTCTGTTAAAATAGTCTTTTGCCAAGGAATTATGAAGTAAAACCTAGTCTACTTTTAAAGGTTCCATGATGGTGGATGTTTTAGAATATTCTTCCTTTCTTCATCCAGTACTTAGTACCAAACTCAACCCCAATAGTCATTTCCATCCGTACTTTGTTTAGGAGTGTGGAATGTAGCTCAGTCCCTGAGTTGATTAAATGTCTCAGGTTTTTTGCTGGTAGACTTCTTGTTACGAGTTTTTATTACATTTTAATCCAATTTTTATTCTGGAATTCAGTGCGTAGGTTTGTAGGGCTCCAATTAATACTAGAGTCCCTCCAACACTGGGCAGCTAGATTTGGACTGCTGGTGCCCAAGTTATTCATACAGCTCATTTGCAGAGTCCTTTCCTCCAAAACCCTCTAAAAAAGGCCAAGGGGTGTGCTGCAGAGCAGGTTACCTGCCTTTGATCAGAAGATGCCGCCTGTGGGCTTCCCCTTCTGCACTTCCATGTCAAGGTTATTTAAAACGCATTTTTGGAAGGTGGGTGAGAATCTGGCTATATGACCAAGAATTCTAATAGAGCTGTGTGAGACTGGCAGCACTCGGGTGATTTTCTTGTATTCTCATTATGATTTTGGGGGCATCCTGATAGAATTATGCAGAACCCACATTAAATTGACTCAATTATATAAACTCAATTCAGGTACTAGCAATTTCTTCCCCTATCACACTTCTGTCTTTGAACACAAATTCAGGAGGAAAAAAATCAGATGCTGCAAAATTGGCATGTGTGCTATGTTGGCCTCACCCACGTCACATAGCTGTATCTCTTTCTGAAAATGCTGCAGTGCATCATGAAAAATAAAAATTGCTTTCTTGGCTTTTCTGCTTCCTAAGTAGTTTCCCATCTTAAGCAATCATGAAAGTTTTGGTCCTCTCAAGACACAATAGAATTTATTTTCTGAAGCAATTTTCATTAAAATTATAAATTTTTTAAATTAAAAAGCAGGAATTTGACAGCATCTGTTGGTTGAGTTTCTTCAGCTGAAGTATCTAAGAAAACATACATGATAATCTAATCATTATCCTGACATTTTGTATAATGCAACAATAAAAACTCTTTGGTTGTTTTTCATTCAATTCAGCTATTCCAATGATACAGAAATGTGTGAAGCAACTCACAAGTGGTAAAAGACAACAAGGTCTTCAGGGTCATAAAAATTGAAATCCTTTTATTTATTTTTTAAAACAGAATAATTTATAACTAAATTTTATTTTATAATTGGAAAAAAGGCACTGCTTAATTGATGTCAAGGTTGAGTACTAAAACAATTGAAACTAGTAAAAGTGAAATAAAGGCAACATTCTCTTCTCACAGTGGTATTAAAAAAAGAAAAAGCTGACGCACAGCATGGATCAGAGAAGTAACAGTCAATGGTAAATAAAGTGGAGTAATCTTCAGGGGGAAAATGGAGAAATAAATAAACAATTGCAATATCAATTTGATTTTTCAAAAAATGTATTCACTGAGTTTCTTGGGGGAAAAATTCCAAGGGGTTATACATTTTGGATTAGTGGCTTTAAATGGGAAAGCTGACAATCCCATTAGTGCTGAGTGCTCTAAAATGAAGGAAGAAAAGAAAAGCCTGTGCTGAATACTTCATTGTATATGGGATCATTAAAAAGTAGAGATAAAAGAAGTCAATGAAGGGGGAAAGAAGCCATGGGAGATGAGGTTAATTCAAACTTTGTATATTAAAATAACATTCACTAAAGTTAGAAAGAAAAGGCCTGTTGGAGCCCTATGGTACAAAATACTCTCCAAGATGTATTTTTTAAATGTAGGTATTTAACTGGAAATTTCTTTGCTGCATGATATACGAAGATGTGAAATTACAGATGTGCAATTGATCATGAATATTGACACCAGAGCAAAAGCTTCTGAAATGCATTTTTATTTATATATATATTCTACAAGACCTCATATCCTGGGTTTCATAACAGACTTGTTTTATGGCTAAAATACTGTAAGATTAATTATTTGGATTTTCTGGTTATTCAAATCTTGTGGTAGAGGCCTCAGTTTCTGACAGTTTCTCACTTAATGTGGTTGGCATATTTCTGTGACGTGGTCCAGTCCTGGACAATGTGTCATCCTAAAGCCCTGGCAGAGGCCCAATTTAAATTTTCAGTTGTAGTTACTTAGGGTGATTACTCAGTCAGTGAGTTCACTTCAGTCACCGGAGAAAGAGTCCATGTTCCTATCAAATACACATGGCTTGTCTACAGTTCAACTTTCTGACAGGGGCAGGCCTTGGTAGGGTGTGACTGGTGGTGCTCAATGGGTTTGATCATCATCCATGCAAACTTGCATGGGCGTTGCTTGTTGCAGTCTTTTTGCCAGTATATCACATTCCTGCGGTTTAAATTTGCTCCAGCACAGGCGTCGTACCACCAGCCTCCCCCAGGAATGCCATTGAGTTCCAGTTTAGCACAATTCATAAAGTAATTGTCATTGTCTCTGTCCTTGGTGGTGAACTTCTGGTTGTCATGGAGATAAGCTTCTGTGTCCAGGGTCAGCGCATCAGTGGCATTGCCTTTGTAAAGACCGACCCTGATTCGGTACTGAGACTCTTCACCCTCAATCAGGAATGGTTCATACTGTCCCCATTTGACTTCAGCGTTTAGGTTTACAAGTTTAACTCCAAGTATATATTGCACTGAGCTGCCAGTTAACTGATGCATGTATTCGTTTCCTAACCAGTGGTTCTCATGAGCAGAGCCAAATCCATACTTGTAGTCCTTCCAGGTCCTATCAAAGTCAACAGTACTGTTGGCTGTAATGTGCTGGATTACTGTCCAGCCACCATCCTGCATGTTACAAAAGACAACAATTGGTTCCTCTTTTGGCTGGATGATGTAAAGGCCATCTCTGGAATTTCCTTTGGAGCTCTGTAAAATCTGAAAACAATCCCTTGGATAGTCTGAGTAAAAAAAAACACCAAAAAAAATTAAAGTAAATTCTGTTCAAATAATAAATTTCAGAAATTGAACCCTGTCCTTTAGTGTGACTGAATGGCTCCATTCTGACTGGAAGCTGACTGACTTCATTGCAGCTGATGGGCACTTGCTCAGCTAAAGGGGGAAGATTTCTGGGACAAACATGCAGGAAATACTCAGAAATGCAAAACATTGTTTGTCACCCTGTCATAGAACAGAAGTATGACTTTGCATTTATGACAGAAATATGGTTGAAAAGCCAAAAGCTATGTACAGATCATTCCTTTTTCACCGGTGTTCTTCCATTTTGAGAACTCAGCAAGTTTGCAAGTCCCTGTGCCATCTGTAGGACAGTTGATTTTAACAACTAGACCTAGTCTTTTCCGCAATGAACAAATTAAATTCTCTTGAACCAATTTACACTTCAGGCACCTCTACCATCCTTGTATTAAATTCTGAAATTTATGCCATGTGTTCATTAATAAAAGGGAGATACTAAAGCATATTTCTTGTTCATATAAAGCTTATAAACATCTGAGGAATTTCTGAGGAAGAGTTCTTTTCACTCAAACTCCAGGCTAAATTTTATCATGGATTTGCAGGTAGAACTACAGTTCTGTTCAGTGCTGGACAGCAATATCATGAAAATAGGTGAAAGTGGTTTTCCATTTTATTGCTTATCCAGAAGACTCAGAGGGTAATAAAAATGGCATATAAGGCTAGGGTTGACCCTCTCTATTGGGCTAAAATATTTACTGGGGTTTTTTAAATGTAACGTGCTTATAAGGTAAATTCTTGCTATAGTATAATATCAAGCACAATTGATTCTGAGGTTTCTTAAGAGCCAGAACTTAATTTATTTATATATACATCTACATATGTATGAACTTACAGAGAGAGAATTCCTTTTGCAGGGAAAGGATGGTATTCATTGCTCTTTACTCAGAAATATGTTTATGAATTGAAATCACTCACTTCTCCGTAGAGTTGAAAGGCATGTCCTTATGTCATTAAACTGTGGAATAGTTGTAATTTCTATTTAATAAATACTTGAAAGTTTTATTATCTCTGTGAGAAAAATTAAGTAAAAATCACATTTGGCTGGTAGACATAGCCTACCTGACTCCAAACCTGATGCCATGATTTTATAGAGGGATTATTTAAGTAATTTCTATGGTGATGTCCAGCCAGTGACCCTTGCAGTTGCTCTTCTAAGTGAACATTATGGAACAACTACAGACAGGTTCAGGACTTTGTGGCAGGACATGTTTATATTGCAAATTATTCTTCCAGGGCTAATTTTCATATATGTTGGTTGAAAAAGTTACAGCAAAGCAATAGAGTAAAACACAGAATGCTTCCAAATCACTTGCAGTTTTCACAAGTACCTTTTTCATTGGCGTTACCCAGTCTCTCATAGTCTCTTTGGGGGAGAAGGTGGGCATTAGCCAGGACCACTTTCTCTTTGGTGCCCAGGGACACAGTGCATTGAGAGAGCAAGAACAACATGAATCCTGCTGAGCTCCTCAATAGCATCTTCCTTCTGAGTCAGTCCTCCTGCAGCAGTACAGAACTGTAACACAGACTGGAGCTGAAAATGGCAATATTTATGACTTTTAGTACAAAAGTCCCGAGGGAGAAAGGTTTTTAAATACCAAGCTTCAACACAGTAAGCCTCTGTCAAAATTGGCTTCTCCCATCTTTGAGGGAGGTCTCCCATCTCATTTCCTGATGTCTCACACCCCATTTCTGACAAGTCATTTCTCTGGTGCAGGGCACTGTGCTGAGATGCTTAGAACATCTCTCACCCATCACCTTGTGCCATGCCAGGCAATGAAACATAATGTAAATTTGAGTGTGGCAAAAAGCCATCAAGAGTAATGTAATCACGAAAGAAAAAGCACAAGTCTTAATTATCAGAGTTGAATTTTTCTTATTCCCTGAATCCAAACTGCAGGGAAATAGAGACACCAATGGTCGAAGGGACAGAAAGAATAACATTAGCTCTGCTGACTGTAGCTCAAACAGTATGCAAAGACATGGCTTTCCTAGTGCTGGGAATGTTTCCGTGCACTGGAGAACTCAATCTGAACTATGCTTTTTTGTGAATTTCTATCTACAGATTTAAATAAGAGGTCACAGGTTTAAATCAGATTTTAAAAAAAATATTTAAGTAATAGCAAAATAACTTTTCCTTAGCCTCTTCAAAACCCACAAGGGTTCAATATACTGAATTGAAACTGCTTTGAGTCTCATTTTATCCAGCTTTTGGGGTACATGTCTAGTAATCCTTTATTCAATACAGAAGAAGGCTTAGGCTATTACTGGACTAAATCCTGGGGTTCTCACTTAGGCAAATCCCAGATTCTTTGAAGAGGAGTTTCTGTCAACAACAGCTTAGACCAAATCAGGTAAACAAATGTTTCCCATACTCTCAAAGGGTGTATTTACTTAGACTCTAACCAAACTCTTCTAATGCTTTTTTAAATTTATTTTCTTAGGGGCTGGGCTCCCCACAGTGGCTTTGCTGAAGGCAGAAAATAGATCTAGCAAAAAAGCTCTCCAGTCAGAGCTTATTTCCTGCCAGTGTCAGCACAGAGTCTGCAGAGGCCAGTACCCTTCTCCACAGTGGCTTATGTTGCAACAAAGCCACATTCCTTATAAATCTAATGACTTAGCAGCAGATTCAGCAAACAGTTTTCCAGAGTGAAAAAATGTTCAGCACATTTTTCTTTAAATGTTCAAGAAAAATCATTGTAATAAAGTTCAGGTTTGAGAGTTAATTTTATTACCTACTATACAGAAAGCCAGCAAACCGGAATTCTCTATTTTACCTAAAAGTATTCAGTAATAACTATGATTTACTATTAAAATATAATTTGCCATTTTATGCAAAGTTGGTCATTTCAGATTGGGATCCTAATAAACTAGAAAATGACCTTCCAAGAAATTTGGCACAGTGCTTCCCTTAAAGCATTTAAATTCTGCTGTACTTGTAGTTTCTACTGTCATGTATCCTTTCCCCTGAAACCTTTGATTATTGTCTCTATTATGAAGTATTAAATTATAAATGACTTTAAATCAAACCCTAACCCACAAGCATACTGATTTTCATGAAATTTGAACTTGGATCTGGAGGTTTTTTTTGAACTGTTTTGTTTTTCTTTTTGTATTTTTGAACAAGTCAACCTTTTTTCTTCACTTATATTTATGCATAAACATTGAAATTATTTACAGATCAATTTAATTCCAGAATAGAAATAGGTACTAAAAATTATTAAGAAAGCACCCAAGAAAAACAGCACTGGGCAAGCACCTTACCTCTTTCAAGTGAAGACTGGCAAAGAACACGAATGAGCTCACTCTCTACAGTTGTACTTTGCCTGCTACTTAAGTCCAGGTGAATAAATTGAATACCATGTGCTATCTCAAATGCAGAAAAACTGCATATTCCTCATTTCACGCTGTGCTTAATCTGCTGCACTTTGCTCTGACATATTATACTTGCAAGTAAGTATGCATGAATTATAAAGTACAAAGTTCTTCCAGAATGATTAAAATGACACAGTAATTAAATTAAATTTCCTTTATTAACCAATAGGAGTGGAGAACCAAGAAATTTTAGTCCAGTAATTTATTTATGTTGCTTAAAAAGACACAGGCAGATGCTAAATTTTACCATGCCATTTTGCATAGATGAATTAACTCGAAGCTGTACTGCTAGTCACATTTAAATTGCACAGAGATGACTTGATTTTTAAGTATTAGGAAAAACCCAACTATAAACTATGTTGTTACTTCATGTTTTAATGTGAATGAATCAGAAACAGTGTCTGAGAGCTCTATAAATAGAGCAGACACAAGCAGAACAGGCTGGTCAACAGGTTTCTATTTTTAGTTTATGTGGATTAACAAGAGTTAGTTAACATTAACTCAAATCAAAACTCTCAGCAATTAAATAAATTAATTGTTGCTATGTATTTGAAAGTTGTCTGCCTGCACGACCTTTAGGTGATATCTAATCTAGCATTTACCCTTTGAAAGATAAGACAACACTTAAGGTTTTGCGCTCCCTGACCCACCCTGCAATCCACTTTGATCAGATTCCTTCCTTGAAATAAATCACAATTAAAATTAAAGGAACATTTAAGTCCTGTGCAAGTTCTACTTCAGGATTCATATAAAATCATAATTTCTGTTCTTCAATAATTCATCTTCAGTGGGGATTTGTATTTCATGTACAATTAAATCAATACCCATAGCAAATGTTTTAGGAAATATTTGCTTATAACGTTTAAAACTCAGTTATCTTTCTCCTCTTTTTTAAAGTACAAGCAATTTATTATACAGGAGAATGTCTACAGGGAGTCAGAACAGTATCTTCTCCATGATCCTGGTCAGTAGTAGAGCTACGGGGAAATGTTTAGGAATACATATGCTCTGCTTTTAGCATTATGAAGCTCAGGGAATTTCTGATATCTATGTGTTTAACAATATCTAATTTATGGCTAGTACCAAGTATTACAAGCCTTGGCTAAGGCATGAAAATACTGTATAGTAGCTTATGAAATATAAAATTGCTTTGAAGAGATACAGATCTTGTTGAAATAGTATGGTAAGAAAAGGTAGGTGAAGGTACCTTTGTACTCTGCCCATATAGATACACCCTGAAAAACACCGTTAACTCCAGTGGTATTTATTGATGGGCCTCTCATCACCCAGATATAAATTGGGGTGCATCTTTGGTGCCTTTGATTCCTGTATATTTCATCACTGTTTACCTCCTCTCATGTATTTCCATTTTTCTTTACTTTCTTGCTGTTTGCTTCTTTGTTGACTTCCAAACTTTGGTCTGAGCTGGCAGAGCAGAAGTGAAGTGGGAAGTGTTTAATTAGAAGAGAGAAGAAAGGGCAACAGCATTCATTCACTCATGCTCAGAAAGGCATCTGTTTTTGTAGATGAAAACTTTGAAAAACAATTAAAATCTTTACATCTCCCTCTCTGCTCTTGATTCTGAGAATAATTTTTCAGAAATTATATAATGATCTTAAGGTCAGAGTACTCTACATAGGTATGGTTTGGTCATACTCAGATTTCAAAATAAAACATTGCTATAATGACTCGTTGTTAGCCGTGTTAATTAAGATACTTAGTTTCCTAGCCCAATGACCACATATTGCTTCTCTACAAAATGCTGAAGTTTTAATTATTCTTCTGATTCTGAGGAGCTTTAACTGGCAAACATTGATTTGAATTTTCCCAGTTCAGGCTCTCCTGTGTGGAAATGCTCTTTACACATTCTTTATGTCCATATGCCCCATCCACCCAGACTGTCCAGATCCCTCTGTAGAGCATTCCTGCCCTCCAGCAGATCAACATTCCCAGCCAGCTTGTTGTCTGCAAACTGACTGAGGGAGCATTTGATCCCCTTATCCAAACCATTGATAAAAATGCTAAACAGGACTGGCTCCAAAACTGAGCCCTGGGGAATACCACAGGTGACCAGTCACCAGCTGGGTGTAGTGCCACTCACGCCCACTCTCTGGGCCATGTATCGAGCCACTTTCTTACCCAGTGTTGAGTGCACCCGTCCAAGCCACAGGAATCCAGTCTCTCCAGGAGAATGCTGTGGGAAACGACATCAAAGGCTTGACTAAGGTCCAGGTAGACAACATCCACAGCCTTTCTCTCATCCACTTGAGTGGGTCACCTTGTCATAGGAGACCCAGCTGGTCAAGCAGGACCTGCCTTTCACAAACCCATGCTGTCTGGGCCTGATCCCCTGGTTGTCGTGCATGTGCTGTGTGATGGCACTCAGGATGGTCTGCTCCCTGACCTTCCCCAGTACCAAGGTCAGGATGACAGGACTATAGTTCCCAGATTCTCCCTCCAGTCTTGTAGATGGTTGTTGCATTTGACCTTCCTGGCTAGCCAGGACTGCTGATAAAAGATGGAAAGGAGCTTGGTGAGCAGTTCTGCCAGCTCCCACCTGGCCCGATTGACCTGAGTGTGTCTAAGTGGTATAGCAGGTCACTGAACATTTCCCTTGGATTATGGTGGCTTCATTCTGCTCCCCATTCCTGTCTTCCAACTCAAAGGGCTGAGTGGCTTGAGAACAACTGGTCTTGCTGTTAAGCACTTTGAGCTTTAAGCACTTCAGCCTTTTCCTCATCCTTTGTCACTGTTTACCGCTGCATTCAATAAAGAATGGAGATTATCCTTAGCCCTCCTTTTGCCAGTAATGCATTTATAGAAACATTTTTTATTGTCTCTTAGGGCAGTAGTCAGATTAAATTCTGGTTGTGCTTTGACCCTTCTAATTTTATCCCCCCATAAACTCACATTATCCTTGTAGTTCTTCCAAGTTTCCTGCCTCTTCTTCCAAAGGTCATAACATCTTCTTTTCTCCCTGAGTTCCCGTCCAAGCTCTCTGTTCAGCCAGGCCACTCTTCCTTGTCACCTTTTGGCACATGAGGACAGCCTGCTCTTGTGTCTTTAACATTTCCCTCTTGAAGAATGTTCAGCCTTTCTGGACTTCTTTGCACTTCAAGAGGGGGGGCAAGCTCTCTGGAAGTCCAAGGCAGTTCTGCTGGCCCCCCTCCTTACTTCTCCAAGAACTTAAAAATCCGTCATTTCATGATCACTGTGCCCAAGACGGACTCTGCCATTATGGGAAAGGCTTTGACACAGGCTGGCAACTTGCATACCCAGGACCTTCAACAGGCTTGACATGGGTGATTTATGGATTTGTATGGTTGCCAGAAACATGCAAAATGCTAACTTACATGCAAGAAAGTTGTTAAGTATACTGAGGAACACAAGAGACAAAGTTCTAACATGACAAAACACATGAAACACATAACAAAGGGCTCACTGAGTATCTTTCCTGAAAGAAGTTTCGTGGGCACACAGCACAAGTGATTGCTTTGGGAAAACAAACTAACAAACCAACAAACCCCCATCAAACAACAAAATCAGACCATAGAAATACTTCTGCAGCTTCGAGTGATTTTGAATTGCTTTGCAACCTTGGCTAAATGCACTTTGGTGTCTTTGCATAGGATCAGTAAGAAAAAAAATGTTCATAACAGCTTTCACTTGTTCTTGAACTTATGAGCTGGCATTGGCATATGAAGTGTGTATTTTGTCTGACAATGCAGAAAGCAGTTATTAACTGCTGAAACACATTGCACATAAGGCTATTTTCAATACAAATTTTAAATCTCTTTTTACACATTCAGTGTTTGTGAGATGAACCATTATTTGGGGAATGAACCAAAGTATATTTTTTGACTGAATGTAAAACAGAACAAATGCTACAGTCTTAGAAACATTTGACTTTTCAAATGTTCAGCAAATTTATTGAGATTTCTTAGGAAAATATTTTAAGAACTGAAGTAAATACTAAAAACATATTCCTCATATCTTCCTGCCAAACCCAAGACTAAATTCTAAGGGTATAGAAACCCAACAGAATTTAAAAGGGTTTGCTTTCAACAAAAACACTGACCTAATTTGAAAAATACAATCAAAACCATCATGGAAGACACTGGAAAATAACTGGTTAGCTCACAGTTAGGATTGGTGTAATGAAATCTTAAGTTACTCAGGTAGCTTTGAAAAACAGTATGATATGAAACATCTAGTAATATACTTCTTTTTTCTAAAGGTGGCAGAGATTGCCAGATACAAACATTGCAGGTGAAAACTGTTGGAGAATACTTGCATAAAATGCCAAATAGGTGACACCTATCTCAAGACGGTAGAATTTGTGATTCTGAGGAAAACTATGTGCAGCATTGTAAGGATAATATATTTTAAAAAATAAAAGGCATACCAGTAAACTTAGGCAACCATCTTCTATCCTTTTTTGCTAAGAGTCTGAGAGAGACAGGCTGTTTGAGCAGGCTGGCAGTTAATAAAAGGTACTATAGTGAAGGTGAAATGACAAACTATTTCTCATGAAGAAAGACAGGAACCACAGTAAGAGCTCAAAAGGTCTGGCTAAAAAGTTCTTTAAGAATTTGAAAGTCAGACTGAAGTCGTGTAAGCAAGGGGTATCAAAGGACAAATCCTAAGAGTGACTATACAGGGATAACACAATAACTGATCTTGATAAAATTAATGGTTAAGATTAAAAAGGTTACCACTATCAAGGGACATAAAAACCAAACAAATATTCTGTAAATGGATTGGACGTAAAAAGAAGTTAAACCCAACCCCCCATTATTTTATGAGGGAGAAAGGCAAATGGCACAGATTTTTTTGTTGTTGACTTCATAAACAGTGATCTGATACTTAATGAAATGAACTTTAATGAAGGAGAAGGACTGGAGGCCAGATTAACTGAAAAACATCTCAACAAACCTGAAGTAGTTAGGCTTTTTCAAAGTAGCAAGGACAGATAAAATTCTGCATGTACCTTACGAACTAGCTAAAGTCCTCTCTGAACCATTTATAATTACCTTTTAGAAGTAATGGAGGTTCCAGAGGATTGCATTGGGCCTATCTTTTAAAAAGAGGGAAAGCTAAGTGAAATAAAGAAGAGTGAGCTACCTTTCAAAACACAGAAAATAAGGGAAATAAAAAAAAACAGGGGATGATAAGGTGATGAAAAATAACCAGCAAAGGACTGGTCAAGAAAGAAATCAAACCAGGCTTATTCCTCCTTGCTACATGGATCCCTCCTTTTCCGACCTTTGGTCCTTTCATTAAACATTTCATAGAAAGTTCTACATGCTTCCAGAGTCCCATTAAAAGTATCCCATAATAACCTTTAAACAATTGCAAAGTGCCCTTTCCCCTGCATCCCATAGGAAATCCCCTGTAGGCAATACTTCACTGTGCCAGGAGCTCTGGGAGTTCTTCTTTGTGTTTCACTCCAGGGACAATGGTCTAATAATTTTCCTTTGATAACCTTAGGAGCAGAGAAGTCTGTGCCTTCCCTGATTATGTTAACTAGGGCTCCTCTGCATGTCACTATTCACCTGAACCTCACAGGCTTTTAGCATGATTAATCCCATAGTCTAACACAGTCCAATGACCACAACCTGTGACTTGGAGATTCAAAGTGGACATTCGGGAAAGCTTGTTCCCCTGGAGTAGCGGAGCAGGGGAAAAGGTTTCCCAGATGGGTTGTGGAACCTCCATACTTGGAGATTTTTAATACTGGCTAGACACAACATGACTGAACTGGTGTTGGTGATAATTGTGCTCAAAGTGAGGTTGAGTAGAGACCACCAAAACAACCAACACTTCATCAACTGTCTGGACTTAGAGGAAAATAAACTTTAGAAGTATCTAGCATTTCAGGTCTGATCCAGATTTGGCACATTGCAAAATGTGAGTCAAACTCAGAGTCATATTTTAAACACTACCTATGTAGGTAGCAGTCAGCTTTCAGGATAATTTCTACTACAAAAACACATCTAGTAAAATCAGTTGAAAATATTTTCCATCTGAATGCACCAGTTTTACCTCAAGTACCTGAGCAAAAACACACAGAAAAAAATATTTGATAAGTACCTGCAAAACTATTTGAGTCAAGAATTCCAGGTGATTATTAGCCCAAAGATATTTAACAAGCAATGTGTTGATCTTAATTTTAAATCAATTAGCTATGTGATTTAGTTTTAAACAGTGTAGCTTAACCTTGTAATATAAGAGTCTAAAAATTATTTTCTTAACTGGGACAAGAAGCAGCTGGAAGCATTGCTATGGCAACCATCTCATTTCCAAAGAGAAATTCTGTGACTTCTGTTGCTCTTTATCAACCTCACAGCTCAGTAGCATTGCTAAAAAAAACAAAAAGGGAGGGGGGCTTGGAAGATCATGAAAAAAATGCTTCAAAACATAAGGCAGGTATTCAGTAAGCAAAGTAAATTCTCAGTCTGATGATAAGCCCAAGGAAAAGAACCAAACCAAAAAAACCAAACCAAAACACATATATCCCACCACTCTAACATGTGTCTTTGCAAATTACTGTGGAATGAATCTCTCCTGGAAATTATATCTATCACAGATTTCACTGTCTCACGCTAACTACGTGACTTAGTTTCTTGATCCTACTGTTTAAGAAAAATTGATAGCAACATGAATAATACACAGGGGGTGGATAGGGTGGGAGAAAAAAAATTTCTGTCAAAACAACACATTTTACTGCCCACAGCTCTCCCTAGGAGAGAGGTTGAGATCATAAGAATTAGTCAGATTGCTCAGTGACTACTGAAAGATTTTAAGGAACTGTGGTGTTAAGAACCTAAAGTCTTAAGAACCTGTACAGACTAGAAAACCTGCAATACCTCTTTAACACATTGGTTCTGAAAAAAACTATAGAATTTAGAAATTAGGGGAAGTTCATGCACAGATCTCAGGGTTATGGTTTAAATTCTCATTTACCCCTGCTTCAGTCCGGTTGGCTAAATGCCCTTTTCTGGCTACTGGAGTATTGCATGGTTATGGCATACTTGGGCTGCAGATGACGGTCACTCAGACAACACGATCTGCAAGTGCCACAGCAGTACCAGGCCATACACAGGCTAAAAGTACATTCCTACAGTGTAGGCTGGGAGTTTTCATCATTTATATCTGCAGTCATGCTGTCTGCGCTCCACTGCTGAGACCAAAACCCCTTGCATTGGCTGGAGAAGGAACACAAACGTTCCCTTCAAAAGAAACACTGTATAGCCAGAGCAAGATCTTCAGAGGCATTCAGGGATTTTTCCACAGGTATGAATGTAACCTGGCTGCACTGGTAACTTTAGTCTGTATTTTGTTCATAGAGGAGCTAACTGAAGCAAGTAAGCACTGCTAAAAATAGCAAACAGAATAGAGCCCAGTTCCTGGTTCAGATTTCTGTTGATAAACCACATCACGTTGTTATTGCAGAAATACCTGCTTTTTCAAATTCCTGACTTGGAATGTAAAGGAATTATTAGGACGTAAAAGTATGTAAACATAAACTATATATATCAAAACACGTATATTAAAAACACATAAGGAAAAAATAGACAATTAAACACCGCAATGGAAAAAATAGACAATTAAACACCATAATAGAAAAAGAAAACCCCAACAAACAGTGCTTAAGTAAAGTTAGAAATTTAAATCTCTTCAGCTGTAACCACGTTTTGCAAAGAAGCAAATTTAGAAAGTGGAAGTTTATTTACTTAAAAAAAAGAAGCTATCAAATTTCAACAACATTCAAGAAGATTAAAAAAGGTTAATGAGGGACTGCAAAGCTGTAAAGGCAGTTAATGAGCTTCAGAGGGCAAGTGTATTCTATCATATACAAAAGAGGCATAAAGAGCTACAGTGTATGAAGAAGATCATGCAGAATTTTTGTAATCAACAGATTTGATTGAGAGGCAGAATTTTACAAATGCGTTTCTTTTACTATGTGATACTGTTGAAGGGGGTTGAGAGCAGCAGGTGACTTTTGGTGTTAGTTACTGGGATTTAAGATGACTTTTTTCAAGACGAGCTATCCAGACCCTTTGGACATTTTGTTCAATTCTATTTTTCGCAGTGAAAAACTCTAAACAGTGCATTATGGTAAACTCTTGTATTTGCAGTGAACCGTGTCTGATCGTACAAAATCCTTCTAATACTCTCCTCAGTGTACACTTAAACTTTTAGAAAAAAATAAACCAACCCTAACAATAAAATAAGTCTTAAACATATTACAAAGAAAGCACAGCAGTTTGGTCAGATCTTTCCAGGATGAATGACCTCTCCACCATTAGTCAGCTACCTGGTGATAGAAATAATTGGTTGCTACCAGTGAAACACTTGAAAGAACAAGTGATGTATACAATTATTTCTGCCAGCACCAGCTCAATAGAGCTTGTGACTGCAATTTCAACAAGACTCTTGTAGTTTTCATAAAAATGAAGGGCAAATAGAAGTGAAAAAATTCTGTGCAAATACCATGTGAATAGAAGTAGCAAAAAACAAACCAGAAGAAAAGAGAGAGTATCAACACTATAATTCAAAAATGAGAGGATTTCAGGAAAAGGTTCCTCAAGGAATGTCTACTCATTGTCTGTAGATGCTCATGTCTAATGTGGGGAACCCTTACAAAGCTACAGGTAGAGGTATTATTTTTATGAAACAAACATCTGGATCCTTTAATCACAAGCCTGGTAATAACACCTTAGTTCAATTCTGAGCACTTTTGGTAAATACGATGATGGATGCTGTACTTATTCCAGTATAAGCCTGTCTTTCAGTTACTTTTAGTAACTGCTCTACCTCTCATCTGAGCTCCTCCTCTTTCTGAGAGAGAATGTTTAGCACGGCAAAAATGCAGGCTCATTAGGAGGTTCGACCTCCAATTTCTTGGAATACTCTTTACTAATACAGCTTATGCATTTCTCACCTGCCACACAGAAGCATTCTGAACCACATTTGAGAAAACAACTGATAGAAAAGAAACACTCATCCCTACTGCCAGAAATTTGTTTCAAGTCTTATTCTATTCTGATCCCAGGAATGGAAAGTATTACTCCCAAGTTTTTAACTGGATTCTAGCAGTCCCGTGCCCTGCACACCAGACTATGAGCTGGGGTGTCCTTTTCTCCATTCTGAAACACAATGAAAAATTCACACCCATGTGTAGCAGAGAGCAGGAAGACCCTTAAAGAATCCAGAGAGCTTCTGAGGAAAACATTCGAGTGTTTCATACAGAAAAAATGTTCCTTTAAAAAAACTTCTTCCTTTTTTACTTGCTCTGTTTGCAAATCAGTTTCACAGCCTGTTATATTTTTTATGTTTGTATTAAAATTTAAAGAATCAGTCAAAAATTCAGTTTTGTTTGAAAAACGCCACAAAAGGTTTTCTTTCTGTTGCATATTCACCACCATTTGGCCTTGACTGAATGACGACCTTTAATTAATTTTTATTTCTACCATCCGTGCAGAACCAAACACATAATACAAATGATCTTAACTGTGATGTTTTGTGCATCATCAATAAATGAACTAACTAGCTAAAGTTCCACTTGTTTTTCCACAGAAAATTATTCTGTCATTAAATCTTTATAGCCTTATTAGAAATGAGGTATTACTAAAAGGTTACTGACAGCACATTTGAAGGAATAACCTTGTAATTTCAAAAGTGAACCCATTTTCCTGAAAAATCAATATTTATTATGAAAGAAGATGAATAATATTTTACAGTTTTTGAAACACAGAAATAAAATAAATTAAAATGCCTCAGCCTGTTTATGACCTCAAGAAGCTTTCACTAGCTCAATCTGAAAATAGACTAAAACTCAATACTATTCCTACAGACAGTTTTCTGACTATAAGCTCCCTGAATGTTGCACTAATATATGGCCTGAATCACCTGATGACACACACAGCATAATGTTCAAAATAGTCATTAAGATGTAAGGTTCCTTCTTTAAAGCCTGAAATGATGAAAGAAGTAAGATTTTTTGAAATTCTGGGGTTTTTTTCACTATTGATACTGATTGCTTTTCGGAATTCAAAGTGTAATAATGTATTTATTAGAAGACTGTTACATAGGATGAACCCTGCACTGAGAGGGGGAAAACTGGCTGGATTGTACCATTTAGGGAAGAGCCTTAAACGGGTGCCCAGTATTTATGTCGTGGTGGAGGGAAAGACTGATGAACTTGATCTCTTGAATGGTATAGCAATCTTTCCCAGATGGAAAGAAACATGGGATAACTGCTTTTTCTTCACTTGCATGGGTAATGGGCAAATACTATTTGGCAAATACCAAATAAGCAAAGAAGTCAATGCTCTGCTAAAGGCTGTGACTACAGTTCATTTGCTCACTGTCTACTCCCAACACTACATTCACCTAGAAAACAATGTCTGTGGAACATCATGGAAACATCTTCCAGCTACAATTTTTTGCAAACCTTAATATTTGAGTTAAATATGCCATGACAGCAGTACCTAAATTTTCTTCTACCTTTGGGGGCTTTCTCCAAATTTTTCACCTCACAATTAATTATAGCTTTAACTATCTTACTAAATGAAACACTGCCAGAGAACTTCCCTCGACACAGGAATCTGCTGATTCATAGTACTAAGCTTGTGCAATAGCTGTCAATATATTTTTGGAATATGCCTAATAACAACACTGTCCCTCCCCTCCCAGTAATTCCTGGATATGGTAGCAAAGTTAGCAGGGGCAATAAATGACTCCTGAGCCACAGTGTTTCTGCTCTGTTTCGGAGAGCACAGCAAGAGCTGGCTTGTTCCTGCCAAGCTGGCCTCTGTGCCAGTTCCTGGTTGGGAACAAGCCTTTGGAGATACAGACCATGATTAAGCCTACTAAGTGGGACCTTCCCAGTGCCCTGTGGACCACAGGTGCATCTTGTGCTTTTCGTGCCTAAAAATGTGCAAAATGTGCATATATAATCTTTTTAACCTTTTTACATTTTCAGTAAGTCTGCTTTGCCACTGATTTGAAGTTTAAAATTTTAAGTTCTTTCTGTATTCCTTAGCCCATCAACGGTACCTATAAACACTTCCATTTTCCTTCAGTTTGTTAAATTAGCATACTATATAGCCACACATATCCATATTTTATTCTGACACAGAATGAAAATCTCTAAGGGTTTGTTATTATTTATTTTATATTGGTTATTTTCCTAAAAGAAGTCTCAAATGAAACATAAAATTGTAGGAATACAAATTCACTATCTACTAACTATGAATAGCAGCAGAATTAAGGTCAGACATGCTTAAACATTCAAATTAAACATGCAAATTAAATCCTTTTAGTACTTTAAGGTACTGCTATCCCTGTTAGCCTGTAAAAATAGGTTCCTTTTATCAAACCGTAAAAAAACTTTGCCCTCCTAGAGCTACTGATCACACATGACCTTTATGCAATTAAGGGTACATTAACACCCAAGTGGAGATGTTTAAATGGTTCTTAGTGATTCTATACACTTTTCACTAAGTTGGAAAATGATATGTACTTACATTGCCTAGAATGTTTTGGAAATCTTGACATGCATTTACTTAAATGGGTTGCTTTAACAGACACATATAAAGATCTACATAATAATACTTAACAAAGGTGCTCGTCAAGAAGATTACATACTGGATTTTCTTCAGTAAACTCGTAGCCATACTATCTGAGTACCCAATATTCATTAGTAAATTTATCTTCACAATTATTTTTATGACACAAGCTTCTCATAACTCATCAACAAGAAATTGAAACAAATAATAGATGTTTTGTGGAGTCTGACAGTTGCATCAGAACCGAAGGCACTTGATACTAAAGTCCTCTTCACAAATAAAAGTCTTAATCACAAGCCAGCCTGTCTCCCTGAAGCAATACAAACCCAATTTACAGAGCCATTATCATCCCCACTGCATCAAAAAAATAAAGAGCACCAAAAAATATTTTTTGTTTAAATCAGTGAGGGGAGATAGCTGTACATTAGATTTCTTCCTTACATGTGAAGAATGTGAGCATCTTGGATGATGCAATTGATAAAATTATTTCAAACTGTTCTAAACACCTTCCAGACCATCTTAAATGACTAATAGCTAAAACAGGCTTCACCAAAATACATCTCCTCTTCCTTCTACACGGCTTGTCATAAACTCAGTTGCCCACTCATTCAGAACATGGCTAAATGAGCTCTTCAGCTACAAATCCTCAAGATGCAGTAAGCTCATTGTATTACTCACTCTCACTGCCAGGAACAGAGAATTCCTGCCTCTGACTGAACACTTCTGGTGCCTACTTTCTGCTGGCTCTGGGATTTCTTTGATCCTTCTGTGAGCTGATTTAACTTTCTACAACGTAAGAGAATTCCAGCAGACTGATGAACCAATTTCTCTTGTTAAATCAATGCATGACAAAGGTTGAGAAGTACCAGAACTTGTAATCAGAAGACAGCAGGGCTACCCAGTCCAAGCTGAGGGAGCATGTCTTCCTTCTTTTGTCAATAAGGAAACCAGCTTGTCTATAGTCCAAGTAGATTCTGTAAATCTTTAATTTCTGTTTAAGTTGCTTCAGTTTACAGTCTGCCTTACGTTATCTCAAGAAGCCTCACTAAAAGGTAGCTATATTTTTTCTGTGGTTTTTTTATGGTGATGTCAGATCTAACACAGAAGACTGACTCCTAAAAATCTGTAAGTAAAATAAAACTAAACAACAGCAAATATTATTTTCTGCAGAGATTCAACCTTGTGTTATAATAGTAACTGCTACAGGATCAAGTAAGTTTTGCCTAGTGGCATTTATGATAGCCCAAGGCCAGATTACAACTTTAATTGACTGTGCCGGTTTTGACTGTGGTAGAGTTACAACCTTCACAGTGGCTGGTGTAGGGCCACGTTTAGGACTTTTACTGGAAACAGTATTGATAACCAGAGACATTTTCATTACTGCTGCACAATGTTCCCACAGAGCCAAGGCTGTTGGCTGTTGAGTTCCTGCTCCTCACCCCATGCCACTGGCACGGGACCTGGGGGTGCACAAGGAGTTGGAGGTGACACAGCCGGGACAGCTGACCCCAACTGACCAAAGGAATATTCCAGACCATATGGCATCATGCTCTGCATACAGAGTGGGGGGAAGAAGAGTGGGATGTTTGGAGTGATGACTTTGTCTTTCTAAGTATGCATTGCTGGAGCCCTGTTGTCCTGGGGATGACTGAACACCTGCTTGCCCATGGGAAGTTGTGAATTCCTTGTTTTGCTTCGTTTGTGTGTGCAGATTTTGCTTTCCCTATTAAACTGCCTTTATCTCAACCCACGAGTGTTCTTTGACCCTTCTGACTCTCCTCCCCATCCCGCCAGGTAGAAGTGAGTAAGCAGCTGTGTGGGGTTGGGCTATTGGCTGAGGTTAAACTACAGCAATGACCAACTGACCGTAAGTGACCAGTACACTCTGGCTAGAACCTCTTTGCTCACTTGACACACAGATTCCAGCTCTAAAATTAAAAAAAAAGAAAAAAAACTTGCAGTAGTTCAGCAGCAGACTAACACACTTATACAAATTATCACAAAGGTGTCTGAAAAGGAGGTGAATAATGTACAAGATCTTTGGTCTTGGATTTTTCTGGTAACAGGTTTCTGAGAGCAGGACATTGCATCTGATTCTGATCACTGCATCTGATGCACAAAGAAACTGCCTCAACCGTCATATACAAAGTCCTAAGAAAAAGAGAAGTGTTGAATATTCCATATGCTCCTTCCAAAGTTTTACTAGGATCCCTACAATTCCTGTGAACTTTTTCACTCTGAACTCTTAACAAAGATTTTCATCTTTTCATGGCTTGAATTCTCCCTTCTCCCTTGAAGACAAATCAAGAATGTGAACAGACACCATGAAAGAAGGCAGAAATATTAGCTCCTACCTTTGTAACATGGAAAAATGCATCAGTATGAACGATTACAATCTAATGCAATTCAGTTGTTATTTCAATTACTGTTAAACAGAGGTAACTCATGGCTTGTACTTTCCAGGATAGCACAGTAACAATGCTAATTGCTCCATCTTCAAAGAACTGGTTCCTGTTTTTCATCTAAATTTTTCAGTAACATACTGCTGAAAGAGGAGGGTTTTTTTGGGTTTTTTTTTTGTTTTGTTTTGTTTTGTTTTGTTTTTTTATGGTTTGGGTTTTTTTCTTCACCAGTGCAACTTGACACTTACTTCAGTAGATCCTTCCAGCAAGAATATCCAAATATCCTCTTGTCTCCAATGAAAATATTTTACTTAGTATGTGAAGCAAAAAGACCATTCAAGCAAAACAAAAAGAAAGCAAAAAAAACGCAGCTTACTTTGCAGACTGAAATCTTTCATTGTCCACACTGGGTTATTTTTTTTCCAACATCTTAAAAACTGACTTAATCTAATGAATGAGTATTTATTCTCTTGCAACTTTTGTGTTTCCCAGCATAACTACTAAATATGTACTCTAAGAAAATTTATAGCCCTCTCATGTGTATGGCAGAACAAATAAATACATTGGAATTAATTTTGCTTCAGATGTACTGTAAGTGAATGTTAAATACCATTTTTGGAAGCAGATATACATTACCTACACTGCATAGACACTTACCTAAGGAGCTACCAACTGTAAACATGAAGAAGAACAGCACTTAGGCTAAAAAAAAAATTATGGACTGTTGCTAATAGGGTTTGGCAAGTATTGCTGTCATTTTAATTTGCAAATATTTAACTAGTGAAAACCAATCAGTTTTTTCAACTCTTCTATGGGTTGCTTGAAAAGATACTGCATAAGAGATGTACAGGCATGCTCGAAGAACAAAGCTCTGACAGTGACTTAGCACTCCTCAAGAGCCAAATACTTTGGAAAATAATTTATAAGATGAGCAGAATGTAGCTTACTACTACACCTTAATTTTTCTTTCGTTTTAAAATGAGGTAATTTTAACTTCATTTAAAATGCTGTATTTGGCCTCAAATCATACCACTGGTAAGTTGAAAGCACAGCACGCAGAAAAACAGTAAGAAGCTTAAGTGTTGCAGAGATGATACATGTAATTTAGAAAAGGAAGATCCAAGATCTTGACAGTTTAAATTACTTTCTCATGAAAGATACTTTGCTTTTTTCCTCACAAAGAGTTTTTAGCAGAAAGTAGATCGGAATAAAACTGGGCAATACAGAGGTTGTGGACTCTCCCTCACTGGACATATCCAAGAACCATCTGGATGCAATCCCATGCCATGTGCTCTGGGATGACCCTGATTGGGAGACTGGACCAGAGGACCCACTGTGGTCCCTTCCAACCTTACCCACTCTGTGATTCTTTAAATTGTACAGGCAGCAAACAGCGTAAAACAAAATTATTTTATATGTACCATGTGACAAGCTGATACAGCAAATTACTTGCTCAGTAAACTCACAACTCAATTTTGAAGGGATGATTTGTTCATTTCAGAACTCAAAAGCAGCAAGTGTAAAACATTAAAGACATCTTAAAACTGAACTCCACTTCTATTATCTTTGAAATTTTTTTATACGTTGTCTTAAGACATTTATTACTGTGAAGCACATTGTATAATTTATTTTAATTCTCTACAGAACAATATAGTTAATTCAGTATCATCAATAACTTTATACAGATACAGTATTGAAGTCATGTCCTCTTTTGCTTACTGTCAAGTACAAAACAGCTTATACAGTCTAAAAAAAAAAACCTACAAACCACACTTTTAGCATAACGTATGTTGTGCCTGGTTGAAGTTTACAGTAGTGGCTTTTTGATTTTTCAAGACAAATAAACATGACACCACATGGTAACAAACAGCTGCACAAACTCAGACTTAGGAGGAAGACTTAACTACCTCCTTTTTCCAGAACTACTTTTCCCTGCTTTACTGCTGCTACCACCAGACTTGCTGGAAGATTTTGAAGAGAAAAGTCTTGTCATGAATTCAGACACATCTGGCAGCTCATGGTTGGAATTCAGCATGTTCATTGACTGCTCCATTTCCTGCATGCAAAGATCAGATAATCTTAATAGCTTGTAACAATTCTGGCTGTATCTAAGGCACCAGTTGAAAGACTGTATGAGAAGGACACCAAATTTTCCCAAATACTGTTTTACATTTTGTAGTCCTCCAGGATACAGATTGCTACACAGTTTTATGCAACCACAGCCAAACACCCAGCTACACATAGAAACTTAAAACCCCAAAACTAAAAGCAATGGTGTATGGAAAATGGTAACCATGTCTTAAGCAGTCTTACAGGGTAAAATTCTGATAAAAAATCTAAAAGATAAAAATTATTTATTTTCAGCACTACTTTTCTCCATATTAAAATTTAGGCTATTGTTTAGATATTCAGATCTGTGTTCTCATAGATGTCACACTTCTGTTTTTCAAATTAGTATTATTCATAGCAAATGAACAAATTTTTGATGCTGTTTAAAGAGATTAGATATTTTTATTGCCCTACTTTCTGACAGCAAGCTACTAGAGTACTGCAGCTGAGTTTTCATTCCTTCAGGAAAGAAAGGATTTTAATATAAGACCATATATCTAGATAAGCTTAATGTAACTTTAGGGTTTAGGATAGTGGTTCTATGAGACTAATTAGCACGTTTTAAAATAAACCAAACCTGAAGTACCTTTAATGCATACAACAGCTGAACTGCATGTCCACAATGGGATAATGCTTAGAGCATTTGTGAGTTTCATGTGGGATTTGTCACCTTGTTCTTCTCCCATTCAGAATGATGAATCTTTAAGCGCTTTCAAGGCATTTTAGTAGCCTTTGTTAGTAATTGTGTAGACACTATACCTGTACTTAACACCTCTACAACAAGCACAATAACTAAATCATTAAACTTTCTATACAAACTAGTACTGTGCTGATTCCATAAAGGAAAACAAGTTAATTTGAAAAGCGTGATACAAACTCCATATACTCCAGAAGTTAACACTTAACAATTTAATACATGGTCATCTAGAGAATGTCACTGCAATTTAGTTCTTATAAAAACAACTTTTTCCTACTCTTTAAAGATAAGTTAATTATAAGCAAAATTCTTTCAATTCAAAAATTTCTCCTTAAGAAGTCATATCAGTTATCTCATATGGACTAAATCATCAGAAGTTGTGATGGTTTTACCATCAGAACAGCCTGTCTATAAGCAGTGCCAGATCAGTGAAAAAAGTAAGGAAAATGTGATTATCTTTTTTTAAAATTCAACTTCCAGAGTTCAGCTTGGTTTGAAGAACATGCCGCGAATACCTAGCATAACTTTGTATATGTTTTTTTAAACAAAACTATAGCCAAAAGAGCATTACACAGCTCTATTATGCTTTCTAAAGGTATTATTTATTTAAAACAAACAAAAAAAAGACTCAGACACCTACAAAGTACTACTCAAGACAGTGGTCATTTACAGAAAAAGGAGTTTTTAGTTAATCAAGCCTTCAAAAAGCAGCCACCCATGCTAGAGAAATAATACTTGTAAAAATAAAAGATTTAGCAAACACCTTGAATCTCCATTTTGTCCAAGCCTTCTGCTTTTCGGCATTTTGCATGATGAAAGGACAGTAAATCAGATAATTTAATGACTACATTAAGACTTCATATCATATACACTAGCGTGACATCTGGATTTAACAGTGTAGTAAACTGTGCTTTAAGCTGAAGGGAAAGCGAACCCCACATCACACTCTTCGCAACACACCTGACACTTACTAAATGACTCATTGTTAAGGCAGCAACAATGTATCAGCTGAATAAATGATGCCCATTAGGCCTTCTTTTAAAGTACAGTTTTGTTTTTATTACTTTTCTGTGCCTTGAAATCTCATTATATTTGGTCTCTACATACGCATCAATTGAACATACTTACCCGCCTCATATCAGGATCACTAGTGTTGACAACTTTAGGCAAAAGCACAAATATCAGTAATGGAAGAACCATCATCATCACCTGCAGAGAAAACAGGAAACACCTCTTCAGCTTAGTTGCTGCTCTAAACACTTTTAGACCTACTAAAATAAAATGAAACTCTAATAAACAGCCAAACTCTAGAACTACTGCATTCTGAATCAGTAAGCCAGTAACATTATTCCACTTGTCAGAAAAGAAACCTGATAAGGGACTATTGTGCTTTAAATAATAGATTTCAAAGCTGGACCAATAAAGCAAATTGTTGTTCTCTTTTACACCTGTTGTAATTACAATTTTGCAACACGTTGATTTCTGCACTACTAGAACAGCATCACATTGTCAAAGGAGGACACTAAGGGCTATTTTCAGAGGACGTACATTAACAGGGATATATAGGGAAGGAGATGTCATAGAAAAACTTTCCACTTGTAAGTAAGTGAAAACAAAGAATACAATCCTCTCAGAGGGCAAAGGAAAATGCACATTTTTTCTCAACTGTTTTATTCTTAGTATTCTCACAAGTAGCTGTATTTGGATCTTAGCATACTTTTAACATTTGTATGTTTCCTGTACATACCATTGGGTTCATGAGGAAATCTGTCCATCCCCAAGATTCTCTCTTTATAAAGTATGAAGGTGGTCCAGAAGATTTCAGCTGAAGTGGGTAAGGCAGCCTGACAACTTCAGAGGGCTTGATGTAATTCACGTATCTTGCTCTATTAAGCAAAATGTAAATAATTGAAAATATAAACATATAATCTTTAGTAAATAATAAAGATTTTAAAAAATCCAAATAAGTTATAATAAAAGACTACAAACAAAATCATCTGCTAAGCAGTGCCAGCTAGGCTTCACTTTTCAAAGGCTGATTTCTCTCAGCAGCATGTTTTATGAAATCAAAAGCAAAATATTTTTTATCACCTTGGTAATGAGCAAGAAGAACTATGCTGTTTAGGGTCCAGATTTGAACAGCATAGTGTAGTTTAACCAGTTTGGTCAGGACATCAATTACTTGTATGTGAAGTTAGTACCTTTTCCGTAAGTGCATTATTTTGAATTTATCAATACTGAATCTCAGTCTTTATTACTTTGTAAGGTGTTTCCATAGTTCTTCACTAGTATTCTTCATCGGGGCCTAATATTTAGATAATTACTCAGTACAAACACCTTTGTCATTCTTGACCCATTTTTCATGATTTATGAATATTTACCCACTTTGTGCAACTCTAGGGATTACTTCTGCCCATAAATAATTTATTCTTTCTGAATTTTTCACCAAATACTCATCTGTAGAATGTCTTTCCCTCCTACCTTATACTATGTATTTTCTTCGAAACTTGAGATTTTTAAGTAGATCTTATGAAATACGTCTGCTACCCACATGCTATTTCCTCTTTCTAGGAACTATTTAAGGCCTATTTTCTAAGGCAGCACATCCCTTACAAAAGCCCTGTTAACATTTTCCCCAAGTGTCATCGTTTTCATGCATCTCTGACTGCTCAATTGTATTCCTCATTATTGTTTTTATCTGTTGGACTGGTAGAGATGCCAAGCCTCCTGCTACTTATCTCTGCAGATGTATTTTAGCAATTTAGTCAGCATCAAATCTGTTACCTCACTAGTCCTTAGACATACAAGCAGTGCTAAGGGTGATGTTATACCTAATATTTTGTCTATATCTTTGTATTTATTACATTTTAATTATTGCCAGTAAGATACTAACAAAGTATAAAAATAAAAATTATGTAAAGTTTGGAAAAAACCTAAGCTCAAACAAATTGTTTGAGATTATTGTAAGCTCAAGCATTATTATAATATTATATATTATAATCCTATTATAAATTATTACATTAATTAGTATTATAAATGGACTGTTTGCACTGTTTTCAGTGAGATTTCAATTTTTAACCCCCCCTAAATTAACTGCAGAAGTATTTACACTGATGTTTGTAGTCCTAGAAGTTAAGCTGCTATGTGCATGCTTGGACAAAGAAAAAGTAACTACAAACATGTTCATTTAAATGAAAATCACCTTAGTAGATAGATTTTTCTGTATTACTGAATAGTTTGCAGTTACTGGTATACAGTGGAGAGTGGTTTGGCCATAATAGAAAAACAAGATAACAATCCTACAGAAATAACACAAACTGGCAACTGCTAGTATTAACCAGTAACTGTAACAAATATCCTATGGGAGTGCAACAGAAGTATTTAAAATTTCATTGTGCCAAGTCCTGACAGATCATTTATTAAAGAAACGGAAAAGTGAAGAAGGAAAAAAAAAAGGTGTTGACAAATAATAAAGCAGTTAACTGATTTATGCCTAGATTTTATTTCAGGATAGCTGCATAAAAAATTAATAAAAGCAAACAAACAGATGGACTTTTAAAGTCTATTTTCTCTTATTTCAGGCCATATGAAAGGACGAAAGATATCAGACTTTGAAATTTGAGAAACGTGCTTCTAGAAGTGATGTTAAAAGAAGCTGACACATCCAGTCTGAGATGGAGTATCAGACCTACAGCAGTGTTTCCATGAGTTCTTGTACTGTGCAGTCAGGCACACGTAATTCATCAACAGAGGCAAATCAGGAAAGGCTCACCTCATTTTGCCTTTTGAGGTTATGTCAACTCGCACAGGCTCAAATTTATGAGCAGGGGATATAACTTCCACTACGTAAGATCCTGAAGGTACATCATGAACCACAAAACTTCCATCTGTCCTGAAAAAAAAAAAGTGTGTTTCACAACATTTCAGTATGCTCCAGAATATAAGACAGGGTCTCTGTTGGGTTTTTTTTAAAGAAGCTGAATAATTTTATATTATAAATCTTAATATAACCACAATGACCAAACAGAAAATTTAAATCAGTCAGCACTCACAATATCAAGCCCCTTAAATTCATCAATACATGCTGCAACAGTAGCAGAAATTCCCTGTTAGGTTAAAGATTTTGTTGTGCCCGCAAGGTGTTGTCTTGCTGGCAGAATAATTTAACAGCCCAAATAAGATCTGAAGTAAGTTATATTTCATGTATTCAAGTGATGGCAGAAGTAATTTCCACCTTCCTTCCTCCTTCTGAAATACACAGAATGAAGTTTACTTTGCTTCAGTACTTCTGCTGAAAGCAAAAACCCTCCCAGATTGGCATCCTACATAGTGTGGGTTGGTATTGGGAACGATTTGCAATGCACAAAAATAACAATTTGTGCCTTTGTTGTGAAATAGCAGTTTTTACTTCTAATTGCTCCCTTTAGGACCAGCCCACGCTGGTAAGCTCAATCACAGCAATAAGGAAACTAAGAGCTCTGAACATATACGCAGAAGGGATTTTTACACAGGTGGCTTTTATTTTAAAACATGAAACTTGAATATTCAATGAAAATATTAGTAAAAGGTTACTTGAAAGCTTCAGCACTAGTTGCCTTAAAGGTACGGAAGTTTTCCTCCTATGTGTTTCCAGACATTTCCAGTAAGAAAACCCTGGTGTTCTCTACCCTGTTAAAAGCAACATCAAAGATCTCTTTCCTAAAAATAAGATTCAAAGTTAAGACAAAAATATGCTCGAAGGGCAAAAAATGTAATAAAACCTAACACATTAGAAACATGCACCAGAAAAACAAATAAATGAGCCCTCTTAAAAGCGAATTCTCAAAGAATTTGTCATTACCAGACCTCTAACATGCAAGGACCTACCCACCTTCATGTGGTGATTTGAATCCCTTAGAATGCTTACACTGTCTTATATTGCAACTGCTATAAGGATGTTTCCCTAGGAATTTCCTTTAATTTTTCATTCTCTACAGTATTTGAGAAATTTCGAGTTTCAATTAAGGATTTAGAAATTTGCCAACCTGATAGCAGTTATTAAATCAGCTCCCAAGTAAGTCAGGCTCCCATAACTTGTCTGTAGAGGCTTAGCAGGTGTTACACTTTCAAGATTCAACAAGATCTGCAGAGTAGAATGTTGTGCTGATCTACTGACAGAACCCAAAGTTAACTCTTATTGCAGAGGGATTAATTAAAAATTATGAATAATTATGAGGGTATATTAACCCATTACTTCCACGTAATCTCATTTTATATCTATTTTAAAAGCAATGTATTATACTGTATTGAAAATCATGAGGAGGATTTTAGAACTTACTTCTACTTTTGAAATCATGGCATTAGTTTAGTTCTTAATTCTGAGGATATTTTCTATGTCTTAGATTCTCTAGATCTTTTGCTTATCGGACTATATCCAGTGCCACCTGTGACTGAATCTCTACAGCTTCCAGCTGCATTTGCATGTTGTGCAAAGGAATAAAGCCACGTCCCTTAAAATGGCTTTCACCAGAACAGTTAAAAGTTTTTCACGGGTACTCTTAACACAGAACTACAACTGTAACTTCTGCCATGAACAAACAGGTCTCCACATCGGGCAAATTCTTAGCCAAGGTGAGGTTCTTAAATAAGAAGTGACAGAATTTACAACAGAAGCTGAGAATAAACACGGTCCTCCGGAAAGTGCAAACGCGTTTGGGGTTTTTGTTTGGTTTTACNTTTGGGGTTTTGTTTTGTTTTTTTTTTTTTTTTTTTTTTTTAATTAAAATTATGTTCCAAAGTTTTTGGCAAGTAACCTGAATGATCAGTTTGGATACGTCTGGTGGAGGCGGAGGCCAAAACCTACGGCACTGCACGGCTAGCCATGCCCAGCCCCTTACAAGGCAGTGTTCCCAATACCGCCAGCAGCTCATCTCGGTATTCTGTGGTTCCACGATCCCACAGCCGTGCGCGGCTGACCGAGACACGGCCGAGCCCTGCAGGAGCCGCCCCTGCCGCCCGCCATCTGACGGCCGGACCGGGCCGGGCCTGCGCGCGGGCCCCACGGCCCCGGGAGACGCCGGCTCCCG
>VZRQ01008861.1:0-30809 GCA_013397975.1 Machaerirhynchus nigripectus | reverse complement strand
CAGGGAGGGCCGGGCCCGCCGCGACCCCGCCCCGCGGCCCCGGCGCTGCCGCCGCTCCCCGAGCCCGGAGCGCGCCGCCACTGGAGCCGCGTAACCGGTGCCCGCATTCAAGTCCCTTCTCCTACAGCTCACGGCACAAGCAGTGTTGGAAGGGCAGGGATGGTTCCTATGTGTTTCGCTTTGTGGGTAAAAGCAAAGGATAAGATAAGTTGCCACTTAAAATGTGGAATGAAACAAATGTGAACCTGAAGAAAATAAATGTGTAAGAAATTGATGTACCTTTCTTGGTAAAGGATATATTTAAAGCATTTTATTTAGAAATCTTAATAGTTATCATGAAAAGACTAACAAACATTTTCTAGGGGGGAAAAAAGTATCAAAAAAGCTTACAAAAGATTAAACTTGGCCTAAAGTGTCATCTTTTAAAATGATTTACAGCAGTGCAGTTTGTTTCTGGTTAGTTGCAACAGTATGAAAATATGTTACTTAGCAGGCAGGCGCAGACTTATGGAAGAAACTACGAGAGCTGTAATACCTACAAAGCATGTCCTGTTACGTCATATGTATTCATTGTCACGTTGTGCCTACACTTGCTTCCTTTTACCTCTCTTATTTATGTCAGAGTTAATCACTGAACCTGTGGAAAACACTATCATTAAACAAGGTGAACCTGGTCATCAGCTGATAATAAAAACATTACATTATACTAGGCATGATTTAAAAAGCATATGTCATCCAATGTCAGTGGGATGTTGTGAATTATCTGTCTGGTAGTATCTTTGAGCTGTCTCTGGAGAAAATCAGGAGGACATATGATCTGTGAGGTTCTTTTGTCACATAAGTTCACAAACGCCTAAAACTCCAGCAGTTTTGGGGGTGGAAGCCTAAGAATATCAGAACTGAATAGTGTTAGAAGTACTTACCAATAGAACCACGAAGCAGTAGCATTTATTTTAAAGCTACTGACACAACACTCTTTCCAGTACAACACCACTGAGAGACATCATCTTCATAGTGGCATATCATGTTACTAGTTTTTACATGCAGTTGTGCTCCTATTTTTAAAATATCCTCAAGGAACTGTATTAGGATACTGTCAGACCACAGTATGAATGACCATGCCCTCCAGTTTTAAGGATTTCCTCATCCTAATAATTTATTTTTATAACCTACACAATACAGTTTCTTGGTTTAAATCCTTGGAGAACCCAAAGAAAAAAACCCTTTATTTGTTCTTTCATAATCTAATCCAAGAAGCGTCTCTCTCTCTATATCATCCTGTTAACAAGTGAGAAGTTAATTAAACAGCATCTTGCCTTATCCAATAGCTGCATTGGCACGCACACTTTTCAGTGTTAGGTTAGTAGTCTCTTGTCCTCTCACCATGTAACTTCTTATATATTAAAAGGTCTCTTTCATACAGATGTATCAGTTACCATATATTTAAGCGTACACAAGTGAGAAAAAAATTTTTTTTATTGATTCCTGCCTTTTTTTGGTTTAAGACTAGCTACAACAGCAGCTTGAGAGGATTTCACAATGTTATTTTGTGAGTTTTCATATCGTGCTGTGGGTGTTTGTCTTCTAGGTAAAAACAACAAATCCCAGAACAACAGCAGTACAAACAGAAACAAAGACTTAAAAACATCCAGGTATATATTTATCAAAACAATTAGTACATCAGCTGGGAGATGCTACCTGTTTTTTTCTGGAAAGAATTTTACTATTAGAAAAGTCGTTTCTGCAGCTTGATTTCAAGTGAATCTCTCATCAAAAGACAGGTAAAACAGCCAAGTAACAGTTTCAGTTCAACTGAAACAACCGAACAATTCTATGAACTTGAAAGTGCAATCAAGAATGACCTCCATGTAGCTGTCTCTTCATTGACGGATTTACTCCTTGACTAGCAGCTACATAGAAAATTGCAAGTTTCTTGAAAGTTCTGCCCTGCTCACAAGCAAATTTTCAGTTTTGTCTGAGTTTCTTCAACCAGCTGTCGCTAACACTACAGAACTGTCAGCCGGATGGATGAGAGCTGACAGTCCCTAATGGGTTGAACAAAGAGAAGGTCTAGATTAATGTAATGCCATCACACTGATAACACTGAAATCTGTGTCTCCAGGTTCTTGTCACCTTTGGTTTCACATACAAACTGAAAAAGCAGAGGAGACCCATTACATCCCTCTGAACACCATAATCTAAGATCGTCAATGCTGTTCACAAAGAATTAAGTGGTTTGTATACTGTTGGATACTCTTAAGTAGTAAGAGAGTTTTTAAATCTCCCAGGGATAAAAGGAGTTTGCAAAAAATGCAGCAGAACTTATTTTTGGATTAATCCTTTTCACAGTGGGAATGCTAGCAAAACTTGATACATGTTTTTTGATAACAGGTCACCATTAGTAAAGCATTTAATTCACCTTTGAAGATTTCAGTGTAATTGCTCTGAAAACTTCTCTTTCCATATAGCTTATAGTACCTTGGCTAGTATTTCAATATTTGCTTTTGAAAATGATTTGTCATTGATATTGGTTTACTGTAATACACCAGACAGATGCTGGACCACAAAAAGCAGCAGCCCAAAATCTGTTTGGCTGCGTGACTCAGGCAGAGTATGCAGAGGTGTTGACTTTGACCAGACAAGCAGGGAGCACCTTCAGCCATCTGCCTCTAATCTTCCCATAATCTTTGAGTCAGTCCCCCAATATAGATACACAGCTAACAACACTCAACATGCCAGATGAGTAATGCTGGTTCACAAATGTTCAGTGGAAGCAAAGATACAATCCCTGCTGACACGAAGAATAAATAAGAACTACATGTGCATCAGAATACTCATAGCTGCAGCCTATTTGGTTTTTTTTTTTTTTTTGTTAAACTATTTAGAGGTGAGAAGAAATCAAAATGCCCAGCCAAGCGATCAGATTTATGAGAATACACAAGCTGAAGATAGATGAAAACAGTTAACAAAAAGGTACTGTGAAAGGCCACAGCCAGGTAACTCATTTACTGAGCTCTCTCCTACCCAAGGAGCTTTACTATGATTAAACACAAAATTAACAAAAATTGTGCTGCATATTTCTTTCAGCATCATTAAAAAAAAAAAATATTGTAGTGTGGAGTCATAATGCCATCTACTGGCAATTTACTGTGCTACGCTAGAAATGGTAACTCAGACAGAAAAGTCAGGATTGCAGCCTGAATTCAACAACAGCCTTTTTGTTCTGAATATAAGATGCCCTGAGAGGGTCTCTGACTTGGGGCAGAAACGTACGCAGGCCATCTTCAGTTGCTCCAAAATCCCAGTCTGCTTCAAACAGATTGCCTGTTCAAAGAATAGCAATGAAACTAATGAAGGGGCTGGAGCACAAGTCTCATAAGAAGCAGCTGAGGGAGCTGTGGTTGTTTAGCCTGGAGAAAAGGAGGCTCAGGGGAGACCTTACTGTTCCCTAAAACTACCTGAAAAGAAGTTTTTCAGGGTGGGGATCAGCCTCTTCAACCAAGTAACAAGTGACAGGAGGAAATGGCCTCAAATGCCACCAGGGGAGGTTTAGATAGGACATTAGGAAAAAAATTCTTAATCAAAAGGGTTGTCAAGCATGGGAACAGGCTGCTCAGGGAAGTGGTGAAGTCCCCATTCCTGGAAGTATTTAAATGACACAGAGATGTGATGCTTAGGGAATAGGGTTTACTGGTGGACTTGGCAGTGTCAGATTACTGGCTGGACTCGATGACCTAAGATGCCTTTGGCAGTCTAAATGACCGTGTTGGGGCAGAAAATCTCTTAATTCCCTGCAAACTCTGCAGTTGTCGGAATAATTCCTGCATCTCCAACACATCCACCCCCACAGCATGGACTCAGCATGTACGATTGAGGACTTTCCTGTCTCAGATAACATTCCCCTACTCCCTTGTTCGCTTTAACCTCAAGGTGACCGGACAAAATTCTTCTTTTTTTTTTTTCCAGGAATGAATTTTTTCATCTTCTTATATGTCGAAAATCATGAACAGGATACTCTACTTTGGCACACTTATCCTAGAAGCTACAAATGCTGACAATGAGATTGCAAGATGATAGCCAGTTTTGTCTGTTTGCAACTGAACTGACCATTACTAAATTCAGATTTCATTCTTAGGTGGAGGAAGTTTAATTAATAGTTTAAGTACAGGGAAAAGGAGCATAATTTTCCTGCTGTAAAAGTTTCCAGAGTCCCTCATGCAAGCAGAACAAATATGTAACATGATGGTAACCTGGAAGTCAGTTTTACAGTACTTTGACTGTACTCCTCATCTGCTCCTGTTCTCTGTAAAAATTTGTCCCTCCATGTCTGTTAAGCAGCAATTGTGCATTAACCATGCAAGCAGTGGGTTTAAGAATTGCAGCATTCATTAAGCTGACTAGGTAAGAAGCTATGACCCACAGAATGCTGCTACACACGTCCTCAGATTCCTGTGTTGTTACTTGTATGGACAGCACCTGTAATCATTCACATGAGGCTAGAATGACACATCACTGTGATGTTTGGGTTCTAAAAATATAAGCAGTTTAGAATCCTTTTTTCTTGGTAGGTAGTCTAAATGCTGTTGTTTTTCTACATCTGGATTTTTCTTCCATCATGCCACAAGGTGGCCTCCACATAATACAGCATTATCATCACATCCTTTTACAGAATGACATATGAAAGCATGCTTTTGCTTTACTTCAGTGTTAGTAATAGACCACCACAAAATGACATTCCTTTCTTTGTATTTCAGGCTCAAGAAGCTCACATGCTGTGTAGAATTGGTACACATCTGACAGGAGCTCAGAGCAACACAAAGCAGCTGCAAGCACTTTCGTAGGATGTTCTACCAGAGAGAAGCCTGTTCAGGAACCAAGTGTGTCACACACAGAGCAGGTCTACAAGTTGTCTGCCCTGCAGAGAGTCTGGGAAATCCTGTATCCGACATGTGAAGGGCTGCAGTAATTCAGACAGCCTTAAGTAGTTGCTTAAATTATGCTACAGTTACCTCTGTGCTAGGAGAACCTGAAGAAAGAAAGGGCAAAAGCAGCAGAGATCCTCCTCCTGGCTGGAAGTTAAACCATTTCTGGCCTATCAGGAAAGTTGATGCTGGTTTTCAAGGGGATGAATAACCAAAGGTCACTAAAGATTGATTTGCACTATTTCAAAGCTTACTTTTTTTGGGGGGCCAGGGGAAGCTTTATTGTACATAATTTATAGTGGGACTTAAAAGTATAAGCAAGTGAAAATGGAGTAGCAATTTCTAGATGACAAACATTTTCTTTGGTGTATTAAAAATGTTGTTACAAAAGCTATTACAGTGTGTACTATTAGCAAATCTAGATTCAAACTAAATATAAAAGTAGTAAAACCTGTGAGCTTGCACTGTTTGACAAAGCAAAAGAAACAAAGCTGGGTCTTAAACTTCTTTTCTCATTTACAGGGAAAATTACAGTGGTTCTGAATTGAAGTGAGTCTTCAGCAGTATGTGTAGCAACCTTTTTCATTTAAACACATTCTGTTCATTTTTGAGAAGCTGAGAACTGTAACTCTTCTTGGTTTTAAGTTCATCTCTACACACCTTTCTCGTTCAAGGCTGACATTTGAGATACATAACCCTACACATGCACAGATGACACCTAAACAAGTTCACTGACTGCTACTTCTTTGAAAATTCAACACTTAGAAGAATAACGGTTGCTAACTTTTTCCTACTGTCTTCTTTCAATGTATTGACCTGCAATTCTCCTGTGACTCTTTTCAAGCTGTTGTTGAAATAAGCAACTTTTGTTCTTCTATCCTTCAATCTTTACCTTGTTTATTTGAATGAAATAATTTGGAGGTGCATTACACCTCCATTACACTGTAACTAGGCTAAATATGAATCTTGTTTTTATCTTTAAAGTGCTATTTGTGTGGGCTTTTATGCTGAATCAGACTGTGCACGTAAAGACGTGCCTTAATGAGCCAGAGTTTGTACATGACAGAGAACTGCTCAAATGTCCCGCTGTGGGGAACTGCACGCATTATCTGTCATTAATCAATGGCAAACAAGCTAATTTTCTGTGTGTTGTTACATTGCTATTCAGTGTGTTAAACAGCTTCATTAAAGCAACGTGATTAACAGCTTTACAGTAAGTAGTAGTAGTAGTTCCTGTTTGACTCAAATATATCTATGTCAGCCTTAGACTAGAGGTAAGTAAGAGTCCTATGGGAGTACAATGCTTCCATCTACATAATATTAATACCTGATATTTTTTTACTTTAATAGTTTAGCCTGAAGCAGGATTTTCCAATTCTCAAATAAGCACTGTGGGGTTAAATGAAATAATTTTTAGATTTATATTACTGGCATTATCATATAAAGTCTTTCCAGCTGCAGCATGAAGTTTCGGACTTGCCATATGATTCATGGATTTTGGAAGCCTATGTTTCCTTCCTCAATTTTTTGAGCTAAATAAAAATGGGTCATTTTTCTATGTCTCATACATTTTTGGAAAAAAATAATAGCATAAGTGATCTTGCAGGGCCTTTTCTTCCCCTCTAGCTACTTGCTTCCATTATTTGTAAGTGTACTGTAAATATATTTGACAGCAGGCTCCTCTGGGAAGCTCCTTACAATGGCTGGTAAAATCCAGGGCTCACGGGAAGTAGTAGCTTTGCCACAGATAGCAAAAGTCCTGAATTTAACTTTGTGCTTTGCTTTTACATTCTTATTTTAGGCAAATAAAGAGTGTTGCAGGATTTAATTTTTAACTTTTACTGTCTCCTACAAGCCTGAAGAATTCAGCAAAGCATCTTAAGACTCTTGTTCATTTCAGGTGACAAAGACTCTGGTGTCTAGTATAGAATTACTTCTTGCAAGTGTAAAGATATGTTTTTAGATAGTGACATGTCAAAATATTAGGAGGAGGAAACAAAATCAAATAATTGACAGGACTGTTTTGTATTCATCCAAAAGTGTTGGGGATGGGTGGGTGGGATGGAGAGGGGAAGAAAGAGTGCATAAACTTAACAAAAATATACATTGCACTGAGGTTCCAGGTAATACCTGTCTAGAAAAGAAACAAACAACCTAAATCAAACCACTCTGTCATCTCTGAAAGTGATAATCTTATGTGCCATCCCTTTCTCCATAGAATAGCATGATGCTCAATGAAAAAGCAACTGGGCCTCTTAAAGGCTGCAGTGTAGCTACCTGGAAGAGGAGCATTCTTCAGCAAGGCCACAGAGAGCTTGAGCTCGGGTGAACCACCAGCAAGTCCCACTGCAGGCTTTTACATAGCCCAGTATCTGGCTGGACAGTCTCTGTGGCAAACAAAACATAGGGGGATTAGAAAGTCCGAGCTTGTGCATTTAAAATTAGAAGATTCTCCTGGCATACAAAGCACACAGTCACATCTTAACCTAGAAAAGGCACATTCAGGAAACAAAGACATGTTCTTTTATAACTGAATTGTCAACGCAACTTTAGAGGAGAGTTTGGAATATCTTCTAAGAGTAGTTCAGCTAGGAAAGAATCCTACTACGGGTTCACCAAAAGGGTCTCTTAGCAGAGGTGATGCTATGTCTGAAGCTAACAAAGCAGATCAGGGAGCGGTGCTGCAGCTGCTCCACACATGCCACAGCTCTGCATGGCTGACTGCCAGCAGTGCCATGAGAAGAAGAAGCCGTATATGAAAGACAGTAGCTGTGATAAAGGCTGGGTTCAAAGCATCCTTAAATCAGTAACTGCTGCTTATTTTCCTTTTATTTCACCTCTAGATGTGGGAACAAAAGGTAGGGCTTGCTGGAGCCATCTGACTCAAATTAGTTCTTCCTCTCACTCGAGTTTCTCTTTGTTGAGACCGTAAAATTCAATTATATTGCTGCAAAGCCAACACATGATATTTTCATAAAAAACCTAACTACTCCTAAACACCAGGGAAGATATTATTTTGGACTATTAAAATCACTTTAAGTTCTGAATACATTTCCTGGCCAAAAGACAACCTCATATAAATGCCTGAAAAATGAGACAATTATGCTAAACCAGAAACACATGGACAACAGTATCTTGGAGACATACCTTAGGGCTAATGGATAGAAACTGCTCTATAAGGTAGGAAAAATACCATAAGGTGAGTAAATACCACAAATGAACCACAGACAAATCACTTTTGTCAGAAAAAAAGTATTAACGAAGATACTAAGATCTGTAGATTAATGATTTCTCAAAACAGAAGCCTATTACAATCAAGATTTAGATTTGATGAGTTTACGAAGGAATAAAGGTGTTACAGTTCCTTTCAAATAAGCAGAATCCTTGACAGCAGAATGGTTTCAACCAAACTAAACTTAAAGGAATCACCAGAGGCTAAATGCTCATTTTCCAGAGCTCAAAGAGAACTATCATATAAGAAAGCAGCATCAGAAGCATGTATGCCAAATCCTGCAAACAGAAATGCTGAAATACGCCTCGCTAGTCCCTAAGGTAAAAGCTGAAGTTAGCAAGCTGCCAGTTGTGAAGAAAAGCTCCAAGGGCGTTCTCCTCTTATTTACAGCCCTTCAGAGTAAGGTGGCTGAGGTCACAAAGCAAATATTCACTTAGAAAGTAAACTAAATCACAGTGCGCTAACCCTAAAAAAACGCCAATTTGTAATGTCAGAGACTCCTTACTCAGAAAGGCATTCTTATGTCCCCTTTTTAATGAAAAATGGTGAGCAGCATTTGTTGTCATTTAGTTACAGAAGTACTTTATGCTAGAGACAAATGAATTTTGGTTTTCTGGTTTTGGTTGAGTTTTGAATTGCTGTTTGTGGTTTGGTTTCTCTTGGTGCCCCTCCCCCACCCCCCCTTCTGGTTTTAGCTTTCGTCGCAACCTTCTCTGTTCATCTGGAAAGCAACTAATCTGCCTTTTGAATCAAGAATTGTGAGGTGGAGAGAACCCCTTTAGAGATGTTAAGGGACATGTCACCAATAGAAACATAAATGTATTGGAGTGCAGAGGAAAGGGCAAAAATGATACTTCTGCACAGAAGTGAGTGCAAATGTGCTTACACAGCGTTTTGTGAACATAACACGTACTCACTCTACCCAACATCCTGATTATTTTGTGTCGTCAGAAAACCATGAAAGACATAAACTTGGAAAAATGAAAATTCAAATTGGTACCAACAAATTTAAAGAACTGTACTCAGAGGAGGCAGCAAGATGGGTGAACAGGAAAAAGCCACCAAGCCAAACCAACAAACCACTCACCCCCAAGCAGCAGGATTTCTCCCTAACTAGTCACCAGCCTATCATCTGTAAAGGTTCGAAACTGTAGGCATTTTTAATTAATACCCAGTAGAATATTGGTGGGGCATTCATGTTTAAAAAACATTTACACACACACAGACCCTCTTAACACAACAGCTTCATCTTAAATACCACGGTGGCCTCCACAGTTGCCCCATGTAGGGCACATGCCTCTGAGTTTTCACAGTTCAATGGCACTAAGTTGTTTTATAGTGAGAACCTGGAAGACCTGAGCGACAAGACATCACTTGGGAAACTAGGTGTGCCAAATATGAAGGCATTTTATGCTCACTTGGATAAGTGACAAGGATGTGGAGCTGGAAATTCAGCCAAGCAGATGTGCCCCAACATGTCAGAGGGGTGGAAAGGCAGCAACTGTGAGGAAAGATGACTGCTGTGTGAGCATCAGTTCTCCAGCCCTCCTCTGTGAAGTGCCGCACTGCTGTGGATAACGCACACAGGACTGGAAACACTGTCATCATACCCCAATCTCCCAACAATCACAGGCACCCTTTTCAGGTAATGGGGATTTTTGTACTGTATCTTAAATACTCCTCCTTCCCATTTTATGCAATTCCCTATATTGACATCCAGGACAGCACACATTGGCCACAGTCATGATTATAGTGTGCCTGTGTTCAAGTCCTCAACCCCCTTTAATGATTATTGATGCCACCACTCAGAGGGCAGTATTTTTAGAAGTACCTCTTGCAGCACTACCCCATCATCTAACAGATTTAGAAAACTCCCTCTCTACTCTTTATCCAAAAACACCTTAATTGTAACATCTTAAAAAAAAATAAAGGCAAAAGGCTCTAAGAAAATTTATATGAAAAGACAGTTGTTCTGGTGGGCAGGGTTCACTTCACAACCAGCTATTCTGCTTATTCTTATGCTAGTGCTGGCTGTTGGCACAGAATTACTCCAGAATTAACACTCCCATCAATCACCATTCATTTTGGCTGATTAAAAAGTCAAGCTTTTTAGACTTACCAAAACACAAGGTTGAGAACAAAACTTGGCAACTATTTCTTTAGTCCTGCTTTGCTTTACTGCTTCACTACAAACCTTACAATGTTGAAAATCAAGTTTTATCACTACGTGTACAATGATGGTTAACTGTATTTTTATAATTTACTGTTTCCTGCAGCTGGAACATGAAGTGGCAGAGTCATCCAGAAATTAACTAATGCAGAAAGCTGGGGTTTTTTTCCTATTCAGTCAGAAACTTCTTATTTTATTAACTAAAATTTTAAGTAAACACACATATATGCTTAGGCCTTTAAGCTTCAAGACAAAGTGCTATTAGCAGACATAGAAAGTGTTAAGAGATTTCTGCTCTCCAAACCAAACATGTAACAACAAATAGCTCCTTTCTCCATTCATTATAGCAATTCCATCAGAATAAAGAGCAGGTTTGGTTTCCTACAGCCAAGAGCTGTTAAGACTTCAACTTCCCAATAATGCATCATTCCACTTTTATCTAGACTAAGTAGATAATAGGACAGCTGATTCACATGAGAAAAGCCAATTCAGTAATAATGAAATGTGCACTGTCCTAACAGCTGCCTGTATTTGTGCAATTTCCCCATTTGGAACCAGACATGCCACAGGTTTCTTGTATGTGGCAACCCTCCTCTGAAAGTTTCTAAAAATTATTTAACTCTTGCAGGAAAGAAGTTTGTCTCATGCAGAAGAGATGTAATGAAACCCTGTTATCACAACAAGAAGACCAGCTATTTTTCTGAAGGTGGAATACTTACGACACTAAGTCTTTAAATCCATAGAATATTTGAAATGAATAGAAGTGGCAACTGCAAGATCCAAACATAATTTGGGCTTTTCGAAAGTGAAGTTCAACAGATTAAAGTCCATTTGACAAAGAGACATCATAAATTACAAAAGCTATTTTAAACTGTCTACAAGTCACTTTAAAGTATGATACTAGGGTGCATGTGTATTTCAACATTTACACCTGTGAGAGCAGGCAGTTTTGGAATCAAACTTTATCTTGATATTTAGATTTGGTTTTCTTGTTTCACAATACACATAGTGCTTATGTAAAAAAGAAAGTATCAAAAATACAGTAACAGTAAAGTCCACTAGTTCTGTTTATTTCAAGCCTGTACATATAGAAAACAGCCTCCTTCCCAAATCCACAGAAAACTATTATTCACAGAACTGTATTAAAAGAAGTCAGAAGCATATTTGTAAAAGCATTTAATCACATTTTAGCATCTATCACTTTCCAAAGGGGATTCAAATGGTTCTAATACTTAAAGAATAAGGGAAAAATAAAAAGGTGGAAAAGATATGTGTGGCATCCTTGTGTTTTGTTACAGAAAGAACAGATGTTTGAGACCCCAACACTTAGTTGCTCATCTACGCTACAGTGCTCAAAGTAATGACTGCCTGAATTGAAGCAGTGATCCGTATGAATCAGAAACACTATGGAACACATTCAAGCTGAAAGTAGATCTCATTTTACAGCAATGTGATCAGCAGCCACAATCTACACAAAGAGATATACTACAGAACTCCAGTCAGTACAGAAACAGAAATAGTCTACATCTGCAATAGTTGTGAATATTTCCATTTTATCCCTTTAAGGGACAGTGCTACACCTCATGCCTCCCTTACGGCAGGTTAGTATCAGAGTCCAGCTTAGTACTCAATGCAGAAAACAAGAACACAAACAATACTGCAGCTATGGTTATTTAGAATGAAAGAATTTTATTTTTTTCCAACCAAGTTCAAAGTCAAACTTAGAGCTGTGAGTGCACACTTAAATTCATAGGTATTAACAAAACTTGTGTGAAAAGTTTTAAAGATGGAAATTTTTCACAACTGCTTCAAATTGAATCATGTTAAATAGCTAGCCCTGTGTTTTGTCTAGAATTCTCCTCTTCCCCCCCTCACTTCTAACAAGACACACTCTTAGTATATTTAAAGTAGATAAGCAATAAATAACTTCATTAAGTGCTAATGAATATATGTGGAAAGGGGAAGAAAAATAGTTGCATTTAGTCTCGTTCTGAGACATAAACCAAGCCATTTAACTCATGGAATAAACATAAATTGTTTAAAGAAGGATAACATAAGCACTAATAACACAAGCATGCTCAATCTATTTTCTCTGTGAATCTTTATCTGTAGCCTACAATGATTACTGTGTGTAGGATGGTAGACTGAAGGCAAAAATTAGACTACACTGTCTGGCTTTTACCAAGGCTATTAAAAACTGCTTCATTTTTTTTCCTTCACTAATGCAGCATCAGCTCAATATAAAGGTCATCTCAAAAGAATCAACTGCTTTCATAAACTTTAGCATTTGCATTGTGCAAAGCTGGAATAACTTCACACCAGTAACGTAATTTGCATGGTTTTGTATTGTGAAATAGTTGACTATGAACCACCAGTCTCACTTTGCACCAGAAAACTAGGCACAAAAAAATAGCTGCAAATCTCCACGCTAAGACAGACATTCAGTCTTCTATAGAACCGGAAGATCTGGCAAGATGAACTGGTAAAAGCAACCACTTGCTAGTCTAAAATGTAAGCTTCACATAAGATACTTTCAAGTTTCACACACAAGAATGTCCACTCTCAAGAAAAGGGAAAAAAAAAAACCGAACACAAATTAACACTGTAGCATCCATCTTCAAAACCTTTATCTCTTCAATGCAAAATGCATAGACCTCTAACTCCAAACCTGCCTACTGCAGACACCAGAAAATGAAAATACAGCCTGCTTTAAGATACAAATGGTATAATGCAGTGGGGCTGATGTCATTCAGCATAGGGGCATGTGGACATTGTCCTTTCCTACTCTCCCATCCCTCCTGCACCTCAAGTGTTAAAACTACAGCCTCTGATAAAGCAGCCTACAGGAGGGAAGAAATCATTTTATTTTTATCTCACTGCAGACAGTAAGCTCCTGGAAGGCTAAAGCTAATTTTTTTTAATACCAGCAACAGTCTATAAGCACTATTAAGTAGTCTGGAACTGCAGTACCTGTGTGATACAAGAGTAGAGAACTCTTTCCTGAGAAATAAGCGTAGCTCCTTCAAAACAGAGACATACATAATCATTAAGCCATGCTAACTTCCTCATACCCAGCTACTTAATGGGATAGCTTTTTCCATCTCTCCTCTTCAGCAAGCTATCAGCAATACCTCAACTGTGGCGCTTACATTTACAAAATACTGGACTTTTTTTTTTTTTTCTTTTCAATCCCTGCAGAAAGAGACAGTTTGCCAGAAGGATTCTTTTAATTTCAGTTTAGGGGATGGGCAAATCTTGGATCACACTTAAAAGAAATACTCCTTCAGCAAAACAGCCTCAAGTACTTTCAGGGAACACTGAGGCAAAAGACATACTGTTTTTCAAAGACATCAGTTTCATATCAAGTGGTGTAACACGAAGAACAGCTTTGTGAAGGCATCCTTCATCCTCAAGTACTTATGTACTTCTGCATCACAAGAACATACAGGAAAAGGATTAATTCTGCCCGGATCTTTCGACACATCCTAGAAGCAGCATTTTTAGGAAGTATCACAAAGATGACCATTTATGCACGTGATAGCTCATAAACTTAATTCTTAGATTCAGAGACAACTATATGAATTTAGTGGAGTTACACAGCTGTTAAGACATTTAACTCATGTCAACTTTGACCAGATATTATACATGTACACCCTGTAACAGCAAAGCTGATTCCTAGCCATTTGAGAACTAAAGAGCATACAAGAAGCTGAGCCTTAGTGTGAATAGTTTAAACAAATAAGAACATGATGGAAAAAATAATATCATAATAGAGACACCTGAATCCTGTTCTTACAGTCTAGTAGCTGCCTGAAAACAGTAAAAAATTTATTTAAAATAAGGCACAGATACTAATGACAATGTTTAATACTGTATTGTTGATGCTGTCAAAATACAACTTTTGGCAGTTAAAAAGAATGCATTACTTTATTAGATATTCCTCAGTAATGATCCTCAAGTCAATCTTACCTTGCATCTAAAACAAAAGCACTGTCCACAGTTAGGATTTGGTAACTCTATGGGCAGATACGGAATTCATTATAAGCCCCATGTATCTAAGTCTACATTCAAGCTGGACTTTTAAATACTAGAGTATCCCTTTAATCAATTACAACTATACTTTCTTCTATTATCAGAAATAAATGGCCATGAGTTATTTTGTCTATTAAAAAATAATTTAAAAAAATCTGAGATCCATAAACAGTATTCTCCTTGAGGAATAATCTAAGAGTTTCAGCAACTGCTACCCAAATGATGACACTAGACTTTGTTACTTTTACATTTAAGTGCTCAACAGAACAGTAAAGTAATACAAAAATGTTGTCATACTATAGCTCCTTTAAATTTTTAATTGATAGTAAGAATATTTGAAAAGTCGCATCTCAAAACTTTTTGACCATGAAATATCTCTACTGATATATAACAATTCTAGCAAAAAGATTGGCTATGTGCATGTCTCCAGACTGTCCCACAAAGTTCTCAGTTTTGGGATGTCACAGAAACTCTTTGTAACTGACTGCCCTTGGAAAAGCAAAACCTTTGGTGGTTTACAGAACAGTCAAATAACCAAAAGCACCAAGTTCTGATGACAGATTTCTAGTTGGCTTTCAGAAGTCAGCAACAATGATACATAAACTAAATACAAAATTAAGCAAAAGGAGGCCTAAAGTTATTTACCACTACAGGAGTCTAAAATTCATTTAATCTGTAAAGCAAAAACCACATGGGGCTATCAAAAGACTCATCTCCTGCATGTCAATAAAAGTGCACATGCTTAATGCTAGGTATGAAAACAACCCTTGTAAGTACTTGTTTTTAAGGAAGTAGTCTATTTGGTAATACATGCTGTGCATGTATGCTTTTAAGTGAAGAGCTGGCACTTCACAAGTTTTAACTGAAAAAGCATGCTTCCTAATCACAAAGTTTAAAAAGGCAACAGCAAGCCTAAGATTAAGACTCCCTCAGAGCTAATAAATACAGCTTTTAAATTAAAATAGAAAAGCATATCAATATGACAGTAAAAGAGTTTATAGCTGTATTCTTAATGCTGTTGTTGGTATGAATTTGCCATCATTGATCAGGCTCAAACTTGATCAATTCTGCAAAAGCTCTTCGTCCATTTCTTAAAGGAGGTAGTATAAAAAGGATGTGATTTGAATAATATGGCCTCATCTGGCTGTAAACATTTCAAACAATAGACATAAATATCTATGATAAAAAGTATTGTGGAAGAGATTATTCTAGAAATCAGTTTTTTTGAACTTGAAAAGAAAAAACAGTAGATATATTTAATATATTTACTTATTTGCATGTAGTTTGAATGATACAGAACAAGATTACTGTGTTAGAAATCCACATACAATATAAAAACATTTGTTAGACATAAATTCACCATTCTGCTGACATTTGCAGTAACTGTTTATCCAAGCTTAACTTCAGGTATTTATAATATTTTTCATACATGAATCTTCATATATGTGCAATGTTTCATTAACTACACAATGTGAAACCCTGATTTTTGTAGTTTTTCATCACAATCTGAACATAATAGCTATTTGCATCTTAACACATTGGCTTTTTGAAACACTAGTAATTAAGGCATCTTTGCTGTATAGTTTCTCAATAGTGCAAACAAAAACTGTCTTTAATAATTTGATTAAAACATAGAAATAACTGATTATCCCAAAGTTTTTGTATTTTTTAATGTAATTGGAAGATAGTTGTGCATTTTATAGTTCTCTTGTGAAAGAGACATTTAAAAGCTCTTAATGCTGTTTTTGTTGGTTCCTTATAACTGGTTCTGCTGTCTTGTCTTCGTGACAGTATAATTCATCTTCTTTTATGTGATGATGTTGTAAAATACAGTAGCATTTTAAGGAATACCTAGTAACCGAGCGAATCCCAAATGCAGCAAAGGCATACAGTTTTCATAGTGCACTTTCACCTCACTGAAGTAAAAGTTGCTCCTACTAGACATTTTCCACTTCAATGTGAAGTAGATGGTTAGGGTTTTGTTAGTGGTTTCATTAAACAGCTTGACAGTTCAGCTCTCTTCTGCCAGTATTTCTCAAAAGGCTTTCAGCACACATTTCAGGGATACTTTAGGGGATTGTTTCACCACATAAACACACAAAGTTTCCCCATCATGTCAGTGTAGCTGCAATAAATAAGCATTTACATCCTAGAAGGAAAAAAAGGAGAAAGTGTTTATCATATTCGTTATAGCTCTAACATCAACTCTACGTCTGAAGCAGGGTAACCAATAAGGACCACAACACTTAATTAATCAACCATTAATTGAAAGTAATCGTGAAGATAACTTGTTCGGAAATCTGGGCAAATACAGTTATTCGCCCAGATTTCCGAACAAGTTATCTTCACGATTACTTTCAATTAATGCTTTCCAATGACATTTCTTTATGTACTAAAAAGCCTGCAAGAAGAGTAGGACTAGTTTTCAAAGCCATCAATTTAGTCTGTTATTCGTCTGTTCCCTGCATGAACAGGAAAGGTCATCATCATCATATGATCATGTAGTTAAAACATATATTCCTTCACCCAATCCCTCCAAAATTCTTGAACTACTTTTGCTCCTGACTTGCTCAGGTGACCTTGGTCACAATCTATCCCAATATACATTAAGAAGCCAGTAAACCAACATTACGGGAACCTGAACCCTAGAGAAACAAACTGACACTACCTATAGCTGCTATGCTGATCTAGCAAAAGAACTAGGCAGTCTACATTTACATGCTCTCATAGCTCTACCAAGCTGGGAGTTAGTTCTTCTGCATCCCTGCTGACTTGCAGGGACATCAAAATTGAAGTAGCAAGTGCACAGCACTCCCAGAAAAAAAGGAAGTAACTTACTTGTTTGATACATCAATGCGATCAATTCTGGTGGCATACAATTACAGATTCCACAAAACTCCTTAAGATGTAAGTAAAAGATGCAATTTTTAAGTTCTTTTCAAGTTCACTCAAATCCTGCACACAACCAAGCATCTGCTGTAATGCCCTTCTCACTGTCTACCTTCATCAGGTCCCTCTACCTGGAGAGGTTTCTTACCCAGTGTAACTTTTAGCACCCAATCTTCGCCATGTTTATAGAGATGAGCACAAACAGCAAAACACACATCTACCAGAAACCCTTATTATGTTACTGATACTACAACCTACTGAGAAATTCAAGCAGGGATTTGTCACAGATAGATAGGCTCTTCTGCTCTCCACAAACTCGTAATTTTCCAAGCATTAGGCCAGTAATAAGCTTTAGAATTTAGTATGTTGTCCCTTCCCCAGTCACCTGATGTGCAAATGCCAATGACATTCCGGGCTAAGATTCTCCACTCTGCATTACACTTACAACACTGGGTACAACAGATCTAAGAGAAAACGTCTGTCCCTTTCACAGTCTACCTAATCAACTGAGCCCTTTTTTACATCCATTTTAAGGCTCATTACTATTAGCTACTTTGTTACTAAGGAGATGCTTCCTCTGTAAAGTAAGAAAAAAGGATGAAAAAATTATTACCATTCTAAAACACACAACTATCATAGGGAATCAACTCCATATTTCTGTAAAAACCATGCAATACACTTGAGCAGTAGCCGAAAGTGAAGTAAAGGTGTTTCTGTCCAACCACAGTTAAGCTTAAGTAAAACAAGAGGAATAGTGCAGGTGATACAACCATGTTTATTACTGAACACAACCAGAACTGGATTACCTTAGCGATATTACCAGTATATCCTGGAACCAGAGTAAGATGATTCTCCTGTTCCCACAAAACACTTAGTTGTTGTTTTAAAATATGAATATTTCTGAAAGAGAATGAACATCACTTTATAACATAGGTAGTACATTTCAGTAGTCTCTTTTACTAAACTGGATTATTAATACCGCATACAGACTCAGCCTATACAAGAGATATTGCTATAAGACCTCAAAAATTTTGATTCAACTTCTACAGCATTTGTATAATCCTTAATATGACTATGTTCTACATGTATTAAAACAGTAGCAAACAAAAAAGGAAAACTAAACTGGTAACTAGACCATTCTTAGAGAAAGCTTCCATCACCACCTGCATCTTAAGAAGAACTGAACTACTTTTAAGCTTTAACTTTAAAATTATAATTTTGCCTTTTGTAGGCAAGTTGTGCTCCTACTGATCAAAATTAAAACAGATTGAGATGAAATAGGCAGAATAGACAAACACTTTTAAATATTTCCCAACACTATACTCACCCATCTTCTGCCTTTTCTGTATGTGCAGATAGTTCTGACCACCATCTTTTAATGACAGCCTGAAGCCAGTTTAAACCAACTATCACATATCTGTAACAACACATTTTACACATTATGCATATTTCCTCCTCCCTGTACATTATCTACAGGCCAGATAAAGCATTGAGATAAACTGATAAGCAATTTAGAAAGCAACACATTTTCTGTTCTGGAAGAAGAAAAACCTAGACAAATTGTTAAGTTTAAATACTTGCCTACACTTGCAATTTCTAAGTGGTAAACTGAAGTTCTTGTTGAAAAATTAGAAGAAAACTCTGCCTTGATTTCATGTTACAAAGCATACTAAAATCTCAGTGCTATTCTTTTTTACGGTTTAGGATAAATAAATCTGCATAAGGGCAAAGCCAGTCCTCTCCCTCACATTGTCCCTAACATTGCAGAAAAGAATTTCTGCACCACTGTTTTGTTAAAGGATAAAGGTTCAGAGGAAAGCTTCTATTCCGGAGCTTTCTCATTTCCTGAGAAAGGCAGAGTTGGGAGAAGGGGCAGAGGCACCAAGAGTCAGAGCACTAAAACCCATTCATTTCCAGGGCTCTGCATAGCCAGGAAGTAATAGTGTTTTAAAAACATCCCAAGCCGATACTTACTCTTCGTATTTGCTTTTAAGCAGAGATTTCACTAAAGGCAAAAGATCTACACAGCAGCCAACTGAAACATATGGTTTTTCTTCCTGTAAACTTAAAAAACAAGATGTTTCAGAAGTGCTTGAATTTCAGTGTAGTTATAAGCAGATTCTAATCCCCCACTTTTTTTTGTTTGTACCTGTTTGTAAGCACAGGAAGGCAGTCTACTACTACTCCAAGATCCTGTATCCTAGAAACATTAGGAATAAAATCAGAAGTGTTACTAGTAGATCCTACTACTAGTAGTAGTACTTGAAGTATATGCTTCCACTACGATTTAAAAAGTGTAACAAAGTCACAACATTTACAGAACTGCTAAAATTACCATGGCATATTTGGAATTGCTATCATTTTAAGGATATAAAAGAAGAGACTTATTTTACCTCACTAAGTAGGCTACCAATTCACTTATACTTCTCCTTCTCCAAAAGGTTAAAGCTACATTCAGTCTCAGATTCCTGCTGAAAAGAACTTGAGCCATAGTTTCATGGTCCTGAGAAACCTGCGTGTTTTTAAAAATATAAAAGAAGTTGCCACAAGTTAAGTAGCCAGCAATAGAACAATAAGCTACTCTAATATAATAATCTGGTATGTGATAATAGACTTTTCTACCCGTATGTAGATGAGTCTGTTTTAGAAATGTATCTAACAATAGTCTTAAACCCATAAATTTCCCTTAGAAGGGGGCACAAAAAGATTAGACCTACTTTACACAAAAGCTACAAGGATAAGGTTTGTATCTATTTACCACCTAAGAGAGGTATCTAATAATTAAAATGAGCATTCATGAGCATCAACCTATATCTGAGAACTTTTAACTTAGATGATTATTAATTTTGACACAATTTAGACACAAGTAATTACATGTATTATTCCGAACTCTGACAGAAAAGGTTCATTTCTGAAAAAGCTTGTTCTCTGAATGAAGTTCAGGCATTTTAATTAATTAGACCTTGGATTGGAATGAACACTGCAGAGCCACACACATCTCTCAAACCAGTTGATCTGTGGCCAGAGGCCAGTGATCTGGTCCTTAGCTTCTCAGAAAATGAATTTTCCCCATCTTCATTTCTTTACCCTTCTTTCTGCAACCTCTTTATTGCAGTTCTTTTCCTGAAACCATCAAATTAAATAGTGCAGAAGTGCTGCAGACTTGTGCCTTCAGCTCACTGGACTCTCAGGGCTGTCTCCTCATGCCAGCCCGCATTTACAGCGCCGTGCAAGACCGCATGGTGATAGTCTCTGATCTTACCTTCCCTGCCATGCCCCACTTTAAACACATGCAAGCCTCGATGAGTAACAAAAATCTATTGTGACAGAAATGCAGACTTCAGCATTAAGGGCCTTAAATAGCCTTCACTGTCACAAAAATCAATTTCACTTAATTATCTGACCTTTTAGACAGTTTCAGAAGCCCCACAAGCATCCACTAGGTTTCCTCAACCAATCCTAACAAGAAATAAAGTCTTATACAAACACTTAAATTAGTTTGCATATACTAAGTTGATACTGCTGTTGAAAATTGTCCTAACTGTCCTCACCAGTTTATCCTCATTGATACACTATCATTTTTACACTTCTATAAACACACATATGGACACGTGTCCTGCCAGTTCATGAAACCTAAGCAGGTCAAAACAACATTCTCCTTTGGTGCTGGTACAATTTTAACCCAGTCAAGTCTGGCAGATCTGAGCTTCTGACCCAACATGAATATGGAGAAAAGTGGCAGGACTATTACTGTCGACAACTGTATCACCATAAACTGACAGAGACTGTAAATCACAAGACCTGGTATTTAAAGAATTGAAGGAAATTAATCTAAATAAAGAAAGCTTACACAGCTAATTACTAGGAACACTTCTTTTTCAAACCGAAGTTTCTTCAAACTCTACCCACCTCTGAAAAAAACGCACTGTATTTGGATGAGGAGCCTTCTGTTTGAGATGAGCCAGAGTCACTAGAATTCAGCAAGTGTGTACGACTGTTGTGAAGTTTTGCTGGCAGATTCCCTGCACAAGCCAGTTCATTTTCTTTATTTGCCATGTCACGGCCCCTAGATTTAGGGCACAGTTTCTTTCTGTAACAAGGCTTTGGAGTATAACAATGAACTTTCCTTTTACAATATACCACTTTGAAAAGAGAGAGGGGACTGGTCACCGTTTTTCCAACCGTTACTCTGCAATTATAAAGCAATATTTTAGTGAAAGTTGCTCCAAACCACATCAATTGCATTATTATGTTTACATACATATATATATATATATATAAATATATATATATATAAATACATATATAAAATTATGAATTCAGCAGCCAGCTTTCAGGTCATTGAAAACATTTTTCCCCCTGTATATACCTAAATGACATTTGGGTTATCAGAAGTCATGCCACCAATATTCTCTGTTTTTATTAATGCAGAGGCTCGTTATTATGGAAGAAAACACAAGAACCAAAAATTGTCATTAAAATCAAGACCTATCATCCATTTGTGTCTGCTTTGGCATTGTAATCGATTTCAACTGCTTCTTTCTCCCTAACTCTGTCACTCTCCAAACTCAAATATTACACAGCACAACCCTCCTACCTGTTTGTGTATGAAGCCAGCTGTTTTGAAGATTTCTTACCCTGGGAGAAAGGAAACAGAGAAGAAAAAAGTTGTATTACTAGAAAGGGTCAAACACTCTCATCTATACTACTTAGCATTAATGGTAGCATTTATATTGTGCACATCAGCAAGACAATGTTAAGATCTTTTTTGTTAACACTGAATCATAAAATCATGTGAATTTTAATAATTTCAATAAAGAAACAGACGATATTGGCATCTTCACCACTGTTTGCCTCTCTAGTGCTTTTTCTGTACTCCACTGTCTTACTCTTCAGCCAGTAACACAGGTTAAGAGCTTGTAAAAACTACTTTTGAGTAGCAAGAATCCAGCGAAAATCCACGTGTTACCAATGTGGTAGGTGAAGCTGTACGATTATACAGCAGATCCATTTCAATGAGTGTTTCACCTACTCCACCTCTCACTTGTGCCATGTAGCTCTCTTGGCAAAAAAGAAACTTTTCACGATAGAATTCCTGTACTGAAACATTCTTGGCAAGACTGCAGAAAAGCAGGCGTGAGTAAGACTGCATCAATACCTACAGCTCACATGGACGATACAATGCACTGACCCGTGCAGCTGCTGCCTCTATCCATTATGACACATAGCTTTCATAATATAATTGCTGTTCAAGTTGAAGTTCTATTGCACATCTAAAGATCAAATGCTTAGTAGTGCTGTGCTTCTACTTTTAGACCGCTCAGAACTAGGAACTTGTTAAAATGTTTACTTCAGTTTTGTCAGGGGACATTAAAAAAAACCCACCAAACAACACAAACAGCTTACCTCCTTCATGATCTTTTTAGTGGAAGAAGAGATTCTTTTTCTGGGGAGATCAATGGGATGACCTTCAATATGCAATACTTTCTGTTTTTTAACATTGTGAGCTTCAGATGCCATAATCTCTTAAATCCCTGTTCTCAAGGGAAAGATATTTAGTTGTATTTTCTAAAACATTCCACCAACTTTCTTCAAATGCAGCTAGCAACACCAGTTAAAAGAATTCAACTATTCTGCAAGATCTTCCATCTTATAACCCAAATAACCCAAGACATCATCTTTTAGCGAATGTTAGCTGAAGGCATTATCATTATTGACATGTTGATGAGCACTTCAAAATCCCTATTTAGCTTTCAAAAAATAGGAAGAAAAACCAAAATCACTCTAAGAAACAGAGGCGGAGATTTTGTTTTCAGACCAGCTTATTACACCTGCACTGAGGCGTGCTGTACAAACAAGAATTCAAGTAAAGAAGAGGGCAATTTATGAGACCCTTTCCTCACACTATGAATTTCATCTGCCACATAGAGAAAAATAATTGGTTCCACAACTCTTTCCAAGTGCAAGAAGCAGCTAAAAAACTGATTCCTGTTTTTTGAGGAAGAAGGCAAACTTCATCAAAACAACAAGGGTTAAAAAAAAAAATTGAGTGAAAAATCTTAGTTTATTGGCAAATGCACACCCCCACCCCATTTTTGTCAAAACAGAACTTCAGCTATTTTTCATACTGAAACCCACAACTTTATTCTATGTCTAAAGTCCTCTGTCTTGAAGTATGCCAATATTTCTACAAGAATCAAGACCAAGATTGAGACAGCTGCACACATGATTTTGCACCTTTTGTAATTCATCAGAAGATCCATCGCTTGAGACTAGGTTCAACTACTACATCATCACAGAGGCACCATTCTTAATGTGTTTTAGCAAGACATTCTATGCTATTTTTAAAAGACAACTGCTTGCTCTGATATTACTGGTTTTTCCCCTAAAAGGTGAAACTCTGGTCCCAACACGAGTGCTCCAATCTCTCCCCTCCATCTTTAGCAGCATTCCTATCCCTTTTACTCTGTGCAGCAGATTTATCCCACATTAAGAACTTCAGCATTTGAAAGATTAAGACACTGAGCACTGAATAAGCCAGATGGGAAACATCTTATTAGCCATGAAGATCCATGCAGCAGCTAAAGGCCATCAAATAAAACAAGCAGGTGGCAGTCTCAAAACAAGATAGATGCTGTATTCTAAACATCAGGCACATTAAAATCCACATTGTGCGGTACAGTGGAAAAGAAATTCTTCAAATGTTTTGATTTTCTTTAGAACTGGACCAGCACTAAAGACCTTCACTTGAGATCTCTCTCTCAAAAGATGGGAGCATTTACTGACAGAATCCCTTACCCTGTAAGATGGGAACATGAAGCCCTCAGACTACAGCAAGAATTGCAAATGGCAGCATTATTCAGGGCAAGAACTTTAAGAGCTGGTGGTCAATATTTTTCCAGATGTAAGTCTGGTTTGAGACTGGTTCATTAACTTAATTTTTCCACACAATGGGATGGTGACAGAAGAGTTACCACTTAGTTAGCTCTCCACACTTCCTAGTTCTTCCACACAGGCTTGTAAATAAACTCTTCCCTGAAGTTTAGAAAAAAACTCACAAAAACAAACACCTTTTCCTCTGCTTATCAGACTGGTTAAAACCATTATTTGGACTCTAAATGGGCTGTATATTAAAATTCTAACTCGGAACACAACATAAAGGCATATGCTGAACAACTGGACTTGTGAAGAAAAACCCAAGGCAATAATCCTAAAATCGAAATGAATCTATCTTTTTATTCAGGCCAGTGATGAAGAGGACTTGGGAAAGTCTTGATTTTCTCTTTTCTTCCATCCACTGTTTGAGAATAATACCAAGTGGAAAGCAATAAGCTCTAAAATAATAGGGGGGGACAACCTCCACCCACCAGAGCTAAACCCCACAGTCATCTCATCAGATGCTAAAAAAATCTCTAATCTCTGTTCCTGAAGAATAATTTTTGTGACTAATCCCATAACACATTACCAGCTTACAATTCTTCATGCCTAACAGTGACTGCTCCTTATCTTTCCTTGCCTAATAAATGATCTCAATCTATCCTCATCTTTCACACTAAGCAGTACAGAAGAATCTGATCACCAAAATAAATGACAGCACTAAATAACTAGAATGTTTTTTGCTTAAAAGAAGTGTAAAATATCAGAAGGCCAGAAAGAAATATCTTACCAAGGAAATTCAATTAGCATCAGTTTTTAACATTGGGCTCTAAAGAGCCTATGGTAACATCTCAAAATACCTGAACTGAAGCTACCTGAAAGCTGGAGAGAGATGACCCTGGATAGAAGGAAGTTCCTTACAAAAGGCTGCAAGTGTCCGGGAGAAAAATGAAGAGAATTTTACACTCTGACAAATCTGACATAAGAATATATTGTCCTCCAGCCTCCCAACTGAAACAGAATGAGACAACAGAACTGTCAATTCTTTCCTTAAAGACTGGTAAAAGAAATTCAAAGGTCAAAAGACGACCAGATATAAAGGAATCTAATGAAGCAAAATCATACATAAGGATTCTACTGTCCAACAGTTTTGAGAGGTTTCCATAGTCTCCTGTTGAGGGTCTCATATTACGCAAAAGTAGCTGTGAACATTTAAGCAGTAATGAAATAGCTGTGTTTTTAGCCAAGGTGCAGAACCTCTCCTTTGGAGCTGACAAAGCACCTAAAGAAATCACATGTGGAAAACACAGTATTCAAAGACAGCATCAAAGAAGATCCAGACTCACATATCTGTTGCACTAATTAGTAAACAATGTAATCAAGAACAGACTTAGTGGACACAAGCAAATAATATAATGGGAAATATTCAGCCTGGCTGTCACTAAGGCAACACAGCCTAGAGAAGAGAAGGCTCGGGGTGACCTCACTGTGGCCTTCCAGTACCTGAAGGGGCTACAAGAGAGCTGGAGAGGGACAGGGCATTTGATAGGCCAAAGGGTAACAGCTTCAGACTGAAAGAGGGTAGGTTTAGGTTGGGTATTAGGACAAAATTCTTTACTGTGAGGGTGGTAATGCACTGGAACACATTTCCTGGAGAAGAGGATGATGCCCTGTCCCTGGAAGTGTTCAAGGCCAGGTTAGATGGGGCTTTGAGCAGTCTGGTCTAGTGGAAGGTGTCCCTTCCTTCCCATGGTGGGGAAATTGGAACTAGAAGATCTTTGGGGTCTGTTTTAACCAAATTATTCTATGAAGTCCTGCTCTGCAAAATTAATGGAATTTATTAAGAGCATGAGGTAGTACAACATGGATAAAGTGCAACTAAATTATACTCTAATTGAGTTTCCAAGTCTCACACTTAAAATTTGAGTAAACTAGGCAACCAGTGAAAAAAGGGAAAGCTTTTGCATATACAAGTATCTAAGGAAAAGCCATAAACTGTCTAAGCAGCTTCCACACCACAGCAAATCACCTCCAGATCCCTGTGGAAAACCTGCATTGGTTTATGCTGTTCAATATATTCACAAATTACCTCACAAAAGGGGATGAAGACTGTTGACAATATAAAGTCATACCAGACTGTGAAGATGAGGGCTAATTGAAGAACTGGAGAAGGACTGTGATGTACAATAAGCAGAAGCAATGACTATAGATTAGTATTAAGCAAAGCCTATGTATCTGCAGGTACGGGAAAATTCTGGGTTCCTACTGGAATCAGTCTCTGAGCTAGTAACTGCCACCCACAAAAATATCTGGATATAGGACAGTTTACTTTAGATCATTTGGACTGCTCAGTGCTCCGTATGGATCAATAAATAGTTAAAAAACCAGAACACTATTGTGACAGTGTACAGAACTCATTTGTGCCTGTATTTCAAATACTGAATGCAGGGTTAGTTAACTTTCTTTAAAAAAACCAACCCTACAAATCCAAAAAAACTTCTGAGTAAAGTAAAAAAGAGCTCAGCAAAGGCAAGTTAAAAATACATGGAATACCTTTCATATAATCAACAACTGAGTAGATCAACCTTTTCAGTCTGGAGAGGTGGCTACTTTTAGTTGACAGGGGAAATAAGACAAAGGCCTACAAAATGAATGGCTTGGAGAAGTTGCATAGAGATTGTGCCCTCTCTTGCCCAATATAAAATAAAGCGTCAAAAGACAATAGCTGAAGATAGATCCAAACTAATAAGGGTAAGCTGTGGGCAAATATAATCAACCTGAACTTGCCTCAGGATGTTGTGGACCCAAAATGTTTCATATGGGTTCTAGGACAGACTGTGCAAATACATTAAAAAAAAATAGACTGGAAGTGATTAAATTCAGATATACAACCCACATAGTCCAGACGGAGCAGAACACAAGCAGAAGAATCTGGTATATACAAACCTAACAGTGCTATAATAAACTTACCATCTTAAGAAACCAGCTTCAAAAGGCTTAGTAACACCTAAGAAAATGCTGGCTGGCCAGCAATTAAAAAGATGAATGCTACAGGATGAACGGCATTTTACAGGGCTATCACAACTTTGATTTCCTATTTGCAATCGGTATCATCTAGGGATAGCTAATTAGACACTACAGCCCCCTGTATTTTGGGATATATACAGAAGGTTTTTGAACTGGCATTAGACACTAATTTGTAGAGTCAAACAACCTATACTTTAATGTCTTTAATTTCAGACCTTTCCCTTGTGATGAGCACAACTAGTTGTATTGGATCAGGACAATTTGCTATACCATCTCCTTGAGGCCAATGCATCTCCCTTGCTTTACAAAGGTTTTTAAAATAAACTAAGGATAGAATGCATGTGCCTTCAGCTCTGCCTTGGTCCATCATACAATCCTAAACTATTTTACAGTAACAAGGTAGACTGCAAATCTGAACTGAGATGTATGATTTCATTAGGATGACAGAATCAAATTCCACCAATTTCCCCTATCCCATGGGTCATTTCTCTAAGCAGACAACAATCTTTCCTTCTCCTCCTTTTATTCTCTTCAATGTTCAGTAAGCAGAAGGACTAAAGTAATAGCAGCCATGTATCCTGAGAAGAAGCTGATTTGTCCCCACAGTCAACAGACAGTACCTGTGCAAAGTTTTCATGATGGTTCTACTGGTATTTTCTATCTCTGATCTCTCCCAGATGCAACAAAACTCTTCAGGTCATACCAGAATTAGGCAAAGAAAGTCAGCACTAACAGGCTTTCAAGTGCATATCTATCAAAGGCAAGTATTAACAACTCTGCCACGCCCTACCATCATCCTATGTTCTGGGCACGGCCCCCAGAGAGGGACAAACTCTTCTTGGCACGTTATGTAATCTGCATGTGTATTAACATAGTATTATTTTCTTGCAGAACACAGGCTGGACTACTTCGCATGGCAGCAAGGAAAACGTAAATTATTTAGGTATCTTAAGTCATCAGCAATACCTTTTAAAACACACATTTTTCTATCCTATGCCTTGTCCAAATTCTTAATAGCTACTTTTTCCTGCAGCATACCATGTGCACTAGCCATTGCAAATGTTCCTGTGATTTTCTCCCACCCCATAGCAACCCAAGTGCAAGTTCAAGGATAACAGTGTTAAACTCAGATGAAAGAGCTAATAAATTGTTATTCCCGAGGAGGGGAGCTCATGCTTTGAAAGCATTCCAAATAGGTATGCATCAGGGAATCAGTAATGGTCAACTAATTTCACTGGCCATTATAAGGTCTACAGCGGTCACAAAAAACTTCCAAGAATGGTTATTTTAAATTTACTTCCAAAAGGCTGATTTGCTTACAAAAATAAATTAGCACTATCTTCTGATGTAGAAGTGATTTTGTAAGCTCAATGTAACTTCCTTTCTTTTTAGCTCTGATAAATGTTACAAAATCCATCTGTCTTTGTTTTAGAAGGCTTCCATATCCTTTGAATATGGAACAGTTTTTCTTTCCAAATTCCTTTTTTAGTAATTAATGTACTGACAGTTCACCAGCTGTTAAATACTGGATTTTCTTGAAAAAAGAAAGTGGAATTCAAGATACTAAGGAGTATGTTAATACAAAATTTTTCTGACATGTTATAAAGAGCGTCTTATATGATAGCAGATCACAGTTCTTTAATGTGCTACACCTGTAAAGCCATTTGTTCCAGTTTAAAGTTTCCTATGTTGATAAAAACAACAGGAATTTCACTAAATTTGCAGTAAATACAAAGACTATTTGAACAATTAGTTATGGTAGATTAGCTTGTACCTAAGATTTAAGCTCATTTTCCTCTTACATATGGAATTTCTACATGGCCCACTGTCAGTCATAATGAACCTCCAAAAATGACAAGTCACAGTTCATTCAAGTTTAGTGAGGATGAACCCATGTGTGCATTAGCTCTCCTTGTGGAGATAGCCCAGGAGTCTAGTAACTGAACCTTAGTCACATTTTCTACAAAAAAGAAGTCAAAACCTCAGTTTTCTGCGTCTGGATGTTCCATTTACACATATGTTAAGCTGACATGAAGTAATAGCAGTTGTCAGTGGTTAAGTCCTTTCTGAAGTCATCTTTCACTAATGATTTAGTGTCTAAAGATACTTCTACCTGTTGATTTTCACTAATGAACACTCTGGAAATAAGTCTGGGAAAGTTTTATAACTGAGAGGTGTTATAAAGGAAATAAATTTCCACAACACCGAAGTGCCCACATTAACATTTTACACAACTCTTTAAGAAACTACTCATGAAACTAAAAACAGCAATTTCTTTTACCATTTATTGCTCAACCCAAAGAGTTTAAAAAAACGGCAACAAGAATTTTGAATTCAAACCCAGAGACAGACATACTGGCAAACCCCTCAAGCTCCAAACTTAGTGGAGGCTAAGGAAGTACTCACTACATGCCCACTTGGCTGAGCAGTCTGTGATTGCATTTCACAAAGCTTTCACATGGCTTTTTATGCTACCCTCAAATACACTTCTATTATTGATTGTAGTCTGTTTAAACTATTTAAAAACCTTCGTTATTTATAGTCAAGCTTCTTACCCTGGGACCAACATACAGTTAATTAAAAAAAATAGCTAATTTAAATTATTATTAAATAATATATATGAAATATATATTGTATGCATTAATTATATATAACAATATTATGAAATACAATGAAAATAAATTTAACAGAGAAATTTCAGAAGTGGGTAAGTGAATATAAATACACGCAGCTATAAGAACACATACATATCAAAATACATATGCCTTCTAATATACAGATATAAAATACCTTAATAATATTATTTTTAATATATTATAATGAAGTCCGGAGTTATAAAGTTTAGGAATTCAGAAGTTCAATGAAATAACATTAGAGAAATTTAAATCAAAACTACATGGACTGTTAAAAAGAAATTAAAGTGACATCTTTAGACAACAACATGTTCTTTCCAATCAGCAAGGGCAAAGAGGCACAAGCCTACCTTCTGTTATGCTTTAATTCTACTAAACATGGCAACCTATATTTTTTGAATTACTTCCCTGATTACAGTCAGAGAATAAGAGGAAGAAAAAACCAAGGGAAAAGGAAAAGCAAAATGATGTTCCAAGAAGAGATGGACGAAAGCTGCTTTTAAGCAAAGGAACTTAACCTTCCTCCAAAGCGGAGCATGTTACAAAAACAGAAACAAAACATTTCCAAGATCACCACCTAAAAAAACTCTTAAAAGAGCTCCCTATTCAGAACGTCTTTATTTTAAATCTGCATGCCAAATCATCCAGCACTGAAAAAATAATTTGAAGGCTTTTGAACAAAGTAATTAATGCAGGATCTGATCTTCAAGCACTCATGTTTTTTTCTCCCCCTTCCTTCCCCCTGGAATCTGTCACACCCAAGAAATTAAATCCGTCAGCAGGCCTCACACCCAGCTTGTTGTCCTCCCTTTCGGCAGCACCAGAGCCTTCCCTGCTCTCTTGGCACGTATCTGCCATTGCACACGCTTGCTTCGAGCTGAGGCTGATGGCACCATTTTAGAAAGGGACCGAAGTGCCAGAACTCGCTCTCTGGATGCGGCAGGCACAGCACACATCTGTGCCGGGGCGCCGGGCGAGGCTGCCGGGGAGCGGGACGGAGCGATCCGCGCCCCCGCACCGCCCGCGGC
>VZRQ01008859.1:26963-62669 GCA_013397975.1 Machaerirhynchus nigripectus | reverse complement strand
AGCTGCTCTAGGAATTCCGTCTCAGCCCTCACCACCCTCCCAGCCAGGAATTCCTTCCCAAGATCCCATCCAGCCCTGCCCTCTGGCAGTGGAAAAACATTCCCTGTGTCCTCTCCCTCCATCCTTTGTCCCAAGGTGAGGTTTTACCGGGAATATTCCCAATTTTTGAGACAACCTTACAATTCCCAGTGCCTCCTGCAGGGAAGGACTCTGCAGCAGGGCCCTCTCCCAGCAGAATTCCCACCGGGATCTGCCCATGGCAGGGATTGGAACGAGATGATCTTTGTGGTCCCTTCCAACCCAAACCATTCCAGGATCCCATGACCCAGTTTGGGATTTTTTATGGCTGTTTTGGAGTGAACAACACCCAAAAACTGCCTGCAGCCCCAGGCAGAGCAGGTCCCTCACGGAATATTTGGAATTCTCCTGGAGTACAGCAATAAAAAACTCCAGTGTGACTTTCCTGGAGTCAGGGTTGGAGTGGCCTCACCTCAGGCTTCCCAAATTCCCAAATCCTGTCTCCACAGCCATGACATCACCATTTCTATGGATCAAATCCCAGTGCCAGGAGCTCCAGGGCACATCTTGAGGCCACACACCCCTCAGTGCTCAGCTCCCAGCCGGAAAAACCCCAGGAAAAAACCCTTTCCTGGGAATCCAACCCACCCAACTCCCCCTGGATGCGAGGGGCACCTGCTGCCTGTGCTTCCCTCCAGGAACTGGGAAGAGCAAATCCTGGATTTCACCCTTCCAGCTCCGAAGTGCTGCGGATCCTTCCGGAGCCGAATCCGGCGGCGCCTCGGCCGCTCCCGCGGCCCCTCTGGAGCTGCTGCCTCCATACCCGGGCCCGGAGCCGCTCGTTAAAAGCACTCCTGGAGCTGCCGGAGCCTCCGGATAATGGCTGGGATAACCCTGGGAAGGCTCTCCGGGTAATGGCTCCGTGCTCTAATGGCCTGCTCGCCACCTCTCCTCGGGAATCGGCGCCACTGGATGAGGGAAGGAGCACTTTGGCAGCTCAGCCCCACCTGGGGCAGGGGGTTAATTCCAGTTCCATATTCCGGCCAAATTCCCATTGATTTTTAAAGCAGCTCGGCTCGAATGAGGAAAATCCGCTCCCGGAGTTCACAGGGAGCTAAAAAATGAAACCTTTTCAGGGCCAGAGCTGTTCCAGCCTTCCTGGTTTGCCTTAATATTTGTCATTCCGAGTGGAATCCGTTCCTGGATCCCGCAGTGCTGGGGCTGGTTACTCTTAGTGAAAGGATGTTCCCTAGAAATCCCAAGATTCAGCTGGGATCCCCTTCTAAAAATCCCAATATTCAGCTGGGAACCCCCTCTAAAAACCCCAATATTTAGCAGGAACTTACTCTAAAAATCCCAATAATCAGTTGGGATCCCCTTCTAAGAATCCCAATATTTAGCCAGGAACTTACTCTAAAAATCCCAATATTCAGCTGGAAATCCCTTCTAAAAATCCCAATATCCAGCTGGAAATCCCTTCTAAAAATTCCAATATTCACCTGGGAACCCCTCTAAAAATCCTGATATTCGGCTGGAAACCCCCTGTAAAAACCCCAATATTTAGCCAGGAACTTACTCTAAAAATCCTGATATTCAGCTGGGATCCCCTTTAAAAATTCCAATATTCAGCTGGGACAAACTCTAGAAAATTCCAGTATTCTGCTGGGATCCCCCTCTAAAATTCCTGATATTCAGCTGGGAACCCACTCTAAAAATCCTGGGATACGCTTCTAAAAATCCCGGTATTCAGCTGGGCCCCCTCATTAACAGGATCCGATTTAATGACCATTAACGAGCGCCTCATTAGCGGGGCTGCTCCACCTCCCGGCCCTGTTTGTGTCCATGAATGGATCGCATCCCATTGATTCCAGCCGGGAACAACTGGCCCAGCCCACGGAGCCCCAGAGGACAGCGACTCTTCCGACTCCTTTGGAAGAGAATCCAGCACTGGCAGCTCCAGGATTGAACTTTGGAGTTGCTGTCCCTAAATCGGATTTTTCGGAGCTGTTGCTGGCAGCCGAATTTCTCCAGCCGGTTCCCAGCCCCTGAGCCTGGAATTGTAATTCCCAAACTCCGGAGCCAAAGGGTTGTTGTGGGAATTATTTTCAAGTGTTCAGGCACCTGTTGGAATTAAGGATTGGTTTTTGGCATCCCAAAATTCCATGAGGCCTCCAAGGTGGAATTTTCTCAGCAGCATCTTCTCCCTTCACGGCACTGGATTCCAGGCCAAGGAATACTGGGGGATATGTAATTTATTCCCTCTGGAATATGGAGCCAGGCTGGGAGAGCTGGGAATGTTCACCTGGAGAAGGGAAGGATCCAGGGAGAGCTCAGAGCCCCTTGCAGGGCCCAAAGGGGCTCCAGGAGAGCTGGAGAGGGACTGGGGACAAGGGATGGAGGGACAGGACACAGGGAACGGCTTCCCACTGCCAGAGGGCAGGGATGGATGGGATATTGGGAGGGAATTCCTGGCTGGGAGGAATTCCCAGAGCAGCTGTGGCTGCCCCTGGATCCCTGGCAGTGCCCAAGGCCAGGTTGGACATTGGGGCCTGGAGCAGCCTGGGATAGTGGGAGGTGTCCCTGCCCATGGATGGGATGGATTTGGATCGTTTTAAAGTCCCTTCCATCCCAAACCATCCCATAATTCCCTGATTCATTCCCTGATCACTGCTGCATTTATAGGGATCTGCTTTTTTTAGGGACACCTTTATTATTTTACACCCAAAACCTGACATTTTTTATCGCAGGGGCCCAGACCGTTCCCCTGAAGAGGGAAAGCGAAGGAAGCGGGAGCTTTCCAGGGCTGAGCAGATCCATCAATCCGGCCACGGCAGCTGGGGACCTATCCCGCGGTTATGGGATGTATTTTTAGCCCACGGAAAAACAGTGTCAGGAGCACCTGAGATGACAAACACACCGAGCAGTCCATCGCTGTCCCGCCCGCTGCTCCAGCACAAGCACGGACCGAGGCTTTCGTTCCCCCGCCCCTCGCTGCTCCTTGGGAAGTGTCTCCAGGGAGCCCGGCTGCAGGAACCAGGGAGGGAAATGGAGTGGGCATGGAGGAGATGGAGATGGAGGAGATGGAGCAGGGATGGAGGAGATGGAGATGGAGATGGAGGAGATGGAGGAGATGGAGATGGAGGAGATGGAGGAGATGGAAATGGAGGAGATGGAGGAGATGGAGCGGGGATGGAGGAGATGGAGCGGGGATGAAGGAGATGGAGCAGGGATGAGGAGATGGAGATGGAGGAGATGGAAATGGAGGAGATGGAGCAGGGATGGAGGAGATGGAGCGGGGATGGAGGAGATGGAGCAGGGATGAAGGAGATGGATTGGTGTGCCAGGAGCAATCAGCTGGGGGTGGAGGTGCCAAATTCCAGCCCGGACCAGGTTCCTTCCACCTGGAAGTTTTCCTGTCAAAACACCAAATCCTGGCAATCCACACACGCCCGGAACGTGCAGCTCCTGGAAGAGTCCAGGCCTGGCTTTGCCTCCAAGCCAGAGCTCCCTCACCCTCATCAGCGCTGCTCGGAGCATTCCAAGGAGCTGGAGCGGTGCGATCATGGAATTCCAGGCTGCTTTGGGATGGAAAGGACCTGAAATCCCATCCCATTCCGCCCTGTGCCACGGGCACCTCCCACTGTCGTACCCCCAAACCAGGGCTGACCAAACTCCTTCCAAGAACTCTTCCTTCCAAGAACTCTTCCTTCCAAAAGCTCTCCTGTCCTTGCTCCTCCTGAACCCAAAAGGAAAACCCAAATTCCGGGGTTGAGAGCACAAACATCCCGCGGTGGCCGTGAAAAATCCGGCAAAGCCCCACAAAAACGGGGCCATAACCCGGGAGCTGGGTTGGGCCTCCCTTCCCATCCGTGTTTGGTCTCGCTCCGATTTTTTGGGAATTGTTTGGCAGGATGGGGGTTGAAACCAGCCCGGGAATGACTTAATGGGGCCATAAAGGGAATTTATTGCTCTGCTCCAGCCCTGGGCGGGGAGAGCTCGGAGATCCTTTAAAAAGGAGCTGGAGGCAGAGTTAATTTGGGAGCTATCCCTCCCTCAGCCACCGGAGCACAGCTGAGCATTCCCACGGTGAAATCCCAGCTGCTTCCGTTGGGAATTAAAACCCAAACTGGGATTTGACAGGCAGGAATAAATAATAATTAGGAATAAGGAAGGATTTAAAGAAGGATTTTTTGGGATTTAAATCCCAAAAAAGCTGCAGAGCCACAGGAAAGCTCTGGATTCTCCAGCCCTGGCACAGCTGCCCAGGGCAGGGCTGGAATTCCCATTCCTGCAGGGATTCCAAGCTCTGTGGATGTGGCACTCAGGGACAAAGCTTAGGGGCTTTCCCAGCCTTAGCAATTCCATGATTTCTGCTTATCCGGAGCTGGAACTCCCCTGAGGACCAGGAAGGGTCACTTTGGGTGATGAGGGACCATTTTCTTTCAGGATGAAGGAGGAAGTAGTGGGATACAGCCTGGGAATGGGGGTGAGGGAAAAGAAAATAGGGAAATATCCTTGAATTTCCCAGTCCTCAGCGACTCCAAAGATTCCCCAGGAAGTGGGGAACGGCCTCGGCTCCCAGTGGAGCTCCGTGAGATTGAGGATTCATGGAAGGGAGAAATTGAGGAATTCTCTCCCTCCCTCAGTCTCCAAAGCCCCTTTTCCTGGGGATGGATCCCTGGGAAGAACAGCCCCTTCCAGCAGCTCCTGGTGATCCCAGAGGGGACGTGCGGGATTCCAGCATGGCAAGGCTGGGATAAATCCCGGTTTGAAGATGGAGATCGGGCTGCAGGAATGGTTCCACACTGCTGGAGTCCCCAGGGGGAGGATTCTCCCATCCTCCCTCCGTATCCCAAGGCGGATTCACCGGGATAACTAATTTCCTTCGGCTCTTTGGGACAAAGCCTCTGCCTTTCTTTTCCATCCTAATCCAGGATTCCACAGGAAGTGGGGAGAGAGCCAGGAGGGAACAAAGCTCCTGCTCGGATCCGGGATGGGACAACAAGGCCGAACTCCCCAAATGAAAAACATAATTAAAGGAAATTGGGATTTGTGAGGGAAAAATTCCCAGTCCTACATTAATTCCAAGAGCAGGGGTTGGTTGAAATATCCAGAAAAAGGAAAAAATCAGCGTAGGCACCATTTTCCCAGGAAAAGCTGCTGTGGCTGATTCCCAGCGTTACGGATGGAGCTGTCACGGAGCTGCCACTGGAAATTAACACCCGGATTCCCTCCGCTGCCATCCCGGTGTCAGGAATAATCTGCTTGGAAAAGAGGCAGGAAGGGCTGGGAGAAAAGGCTACGGGTGGTGGGAAGAGTTTTCCATGGATAAATCCTCTCCTGGGATCCGTGTCCATCGTGGCCAGTCCGTGTTTGCTTGGCCAGTTCCTGGGATTCGCCTCCACATCACGCGTGGGGTTTTCATGGAATGGTTTGGGGTGGGAAGGACCTTAAACCTCATCTCATTCCATCATGGAAAGTTCCATAAAATCCTGTCCCCAGCTTGGCACCTTGAACTTTTTCCCGGGATGTGGCAGGAGCAGGACATGGCTGGCCAAGGATCCTCCCACACCTCCAGCTTTTTATGGATAACGGGAAACGAAATCACAAATCAATAAAAATGTCCAAATGTCCAAACCTTTGGCACTAAATTCCCGAATTTCCTGAATGAGGACGGCGTTCCGGAAGAAAATTGATTTGGGAAGGGGATTACGGTAAAAAAATTGGGATTTTTTTCCCCCTCAGATGTTGTTCTCGACCTGCAGAACTTGGGGGGGCTACGAGGATGACGTGTGGGAATCTTTCATGGGAAATGGATCATGGAATCCTGGAATTCCAGAATGGTTTGGGTTGGAACACACCTTACAGCTCATCCTGTAAAGGGAATCCGGGAGGTTTGCACTGGAAATAAAGGGGAAAAAGTGGGAAAAAGGGGGAAAAAAGAGGGAAAAAAAGGGGGGAAAAGGAGGGGAAAAAAGGGGGGAAAATGAGGGGAAAAAAGGGGGAGAAGGGGAAAAAAAGGGAAAAGAACTGAAAAAAAGGGAAATCAAGGAAAACCAGGAGATTTGCACCATAAATAAAGGAAAATAAAGGAAAACAAAGAAAAAACTGGAGGTTTGCACTGGAAATAATGGAAAATAAAGGAAAACCAGGAAGCTTTCCCCTGAAATGAAGCGAAATAAATGGAAATAAAGGAAAACTGGGAGTTTTGCACCCAAAACAAAGGGGAAAAATGGAAAACAAGGAATTTTGCACCTGAAATAAAGGGGAAAAGAAAGGAAAAGCAGGATGGTTACACCACAAATAAAGGGGGAAATGGAAAACCAGGAGGTTTGCACCCAAAATAAAGGGAAAAAAGGAAAAACAAGGAGGTTCGCACCTGAAGTAAAGGAAAATAAATGGAAATAAATGGAAATAAAGGAAATAAAGGAAATAAATGGAAATAAATGGAAATAAAGGAAATAATTGGAAATAAATGGAAATAAATGGAAATAAAGGAAAAGGGGGAGGTTTGCAGAGCTGGAGGCTTTGCTTCCATCTCACTTCAAACTGGAAAATCACCTCCTGTCGTCCAGGCTCCAGCAGAGGATTAGGAACTGTCCGGGATATAAAAGGAAAAGAAAGGATGGAAGATTTTATGTCAGGAGAAAAATGAGCAATAGCCCAAACCCATCTCCGAGGGGGAGAGGGGGCCAATCCATGCTTTTTGCTGGATGTGGTGTGATTTCCCCGGCATTTCCTGCCCGAGAAGCAGGGAGGAAGGGTTTGGGTCGGAAGAACTCCGTGTGCTCGGGAAGGGCTCCTCGGAAGGGACGGGAAGGGAAGGAGACCGGAGGTGGGATCGTGGCCCCCAGAGCTGAAACCTTCCCCGGGGATAACGATCCGGAATTGTCTTCTCCCACACAAAACCCACTGAAAGCCCATTAAAAATCCCGGATCCGGAGCCGCAGCTCATTAGCACACGGACAGACACGGGAATGGCAAAGGAAGTGTCTGGAAAAGCCTCCAAATCCAAGTTCCTGACGTCCCTGAGCTCCACCAGCTCCTCTGGGAAGGGTTTGGTTCCCGAAAGAAATAGGGATGCAGCTGCCTCTTGGATTAGGGCTTCAGTTTGGAATCTCCAAAGGGAAACACACCTGAAATTCCCAGGAAAGCCACCCCAAATCCAGTTTTTCGGGGCACAGAGGGACTAACTAAACTCTAAACTCGGGTTTAACTTTAGGATCCTCCTCACCAGTTCTGAATTCCCATCAAAGCCGGAATTCCCTGTTTCTCCTGAGGCCCCATATCCAGCTGGAGTTCAACTTCCAGGGATCCCCTGACTCCTTTTTCTAATCCCTTCTTGCTTTCCAGCCTTGCAGCAGCCATGGAATACCAAAGGAGCGATCCAATCCCATGGGATTCCCTGTCCCTGTCCCGCAGTCTGGAGAGCAGGGATCTCCACTCCAGTGCAATCCCACCTCTGGAATGTTTGCCAAAGCAGGGACACGGAGCAAAGCGCCAGGAAAAACATTCCCTGAGGCTCCATTCCCTGGAGCCAACTGCCCCAGTCCCTCCCATTCCTGGAGGGATTTCAAATCCATGTGGATGTGGCACCTGGGGACGTGGGTTGGGGTGGCCTCGGAATTCTGGGAATTGTTGGATTCCATGACCTCAGAGGGTTTTTCCAACCCAAACAATTCCATGATTCTACTCCTCGTTTCCTGGCTTTAAAAAGTGCTCGTATCACGATTCCATCAGTTTTCCCAAAATTTTGGGTCTGAAAGATTTCCTCAAGAAATACATTTGGGAAAATTAAGGATGGCCACGAATAACAGAGACCCAGTAAAAGTCAGGCATCCCAAAGTTTACTGGGACACCTGGAAAGCTGCTCTTTGGACCTTGGCACCACATTCCAACATTTTCCCCGGCTCAGAAAGCTGCTTTCCCACAAAAACCACCGATTTTTCCATAGAATCCAATTATTTTCCACAATCTGCTTGATTTGGGAAAACCTTTCCGAGCTCTGGAAATCCTTCGGAGCGGCCAGCTTTGAAATCAAGATTCCAAGAAAACATTCAAATAAGGGATTATTTCCTGAAAGATCTGAGACGGCTGGAAAACATTTGGAATCCTGAGAATTCCTCAATCCCTGGTTTTCCATCAGGTCCATCCGTATTTTTAAATTTGGCTGCGTTTTGAGGAAGGAAAAGCAGCGGCTCCAAGGAGCTCCAGAGGGATGGGAGAAACTCTGGGATATGGGGAAATAAAATCAGGATGGGAGAAACTGTGGGATACAGGGATATAAAATCATGAGGAATTCGAGCAATCCATGAAGGCTGGAGGAGTTTTCCTTCTCCAATCAGTTCTCCAGGGGCCACACAAAGGGAAAACTGAAATTCCAGCCCTGGATACCACCGGAGTGGTTTCCTTGGCGATTGTAACCATGGGAAGGACTCGGATTCCCTTCCCTCTGCCTGATACCAGGGAATATCGAAGCCTCTCCCCTGATCCGTAAGGATTGGTTCTGACATCCATCAGATCAGTGGAAATCACCGGGTCGGATCCAGAGAAACGATGGAGGAACACACGGAGACGGGAATGTGTCAGCAATCCCACAGCCTTGAGGGATCATTCCTTTCCCTGCTCTGCCTGGATTTTCATGGAGAGACCTTTTCCTCTGCAATTCCCGGGTGGAGCCAGGCGGGGACTGGGCTCTGATCCCAGGGAACAAGGGATGGGATGACAGGGAATGGCCTCCAGTTGCACCAAGGGAGGTTGAGGTTGGTTACTGGGAAAATTCCTCATGGAAAGGGTTGTCCAGCCCAGGGCAGGGCTGGAATCCCCATCCTGGAGGGATTTAGGTGTGCATGTGGCACTTGGGGACATGGATTGGGGTGGCCTGGGAACGGTGGAACTCCATGATTTCAGAGGGATTTTCCAACCCAAACCATTCCATGATATTCCTGAATCCCAGGGGCTCCCTGGAAGCTCCTCAGGATCCCCCAAACACCAAGGAACGGAATATTTTCTGTCAATTAACACAAACCCAGAATTTCTATTTCTAAATCCTCCCATGGGCTCCTCCTGGATCTGGGATCAGATCCTGACCAAAAATCCATCCTTTGCATCCAAACCTTAATTCCCTTTTCCTCACCTGATCCCATTCCTTGTCTTTTTTTGGCTCCTGACTCTGTGGCTCCAGCAGGGAGCTCCTGCCCTCGGCACCGGGGCAACTGCTGGGCTTTGAGGGGTCAGCATGGGGCACTAATTCCAGCCTGGAATCCCGGTTTTACTGGGAAAGGCCCTACAGCAGCATGGAATAGGGGAAAAAAAAGCAGGATTAGGGAAGAACAGAATAGGGAATAAAGGAGGTTTATGATGGAATTCAGGACCCCAGGAAGTCGTGCCTGCAGCAAAGTGGTTGATTACGAGAAAAAACTCCTCCTAATTTCTGGGATTAGGATGTTTTTTCCTAAGATTTTTAGTGGCCTCCAAGGTCCTGTTTAACATCCAGGGAAAAGGAAACTCTGGGAATGGAGCAGGTTTGCGGGAGAGGGCCGTGCCCTCCTGGCTGGAATGCTGAGGTGGGCCAGCCCACGGCTTTCAATCCAAAGGAAAGCTCTAAAAAGACTCCATAAATCAGGAAAAAACCCAGATTTATGGAAAAAAGCCAGGGAAGCAGAGCCAGGACAAGCAGCTCTGCTGTTCCAGCACAGCCCTGGCTCACAGCTGCTCCAGCTTGTCCCAAAAAACACGGACACACCTGGAAGTGGCACTCGGTGCTCTGGTGGCGAGGTGGGGATCAGCCACAGCTTGGATTCCATGGCCTTGGAGAACTTTTCCATCCTAAATAATTCTGGGATTAATGCCAGGAACTCAAGCAGACCAAAAATCCGACTTTCCACCCTTATCATGATCCCCAATTCCAAAATAATATCAAGGAACTCATTCCAAACGCTTGCCACCCTCACTGTGGAAGCTGAGAGCCTGAGGTGGCTTCTCCTGGAGGTCACTGGGGTTGATGTATTCCCTAATTTCCGTAATTATTACCGTTAATGAAGTTTTCCTCTCTAATTGCTGCATGGATATTGATTTTTAATTGTCTGCTGGGGCCTCGGATTGAGCAAATCCCTTTGGAAAAGCAGGAAGAGCAGGGATTTGTCATTTCCCACTTACCAGGGCAGCAAAACGAACCCCGAGTGTGAGGAACTGCTGGGAGCATCCCAGAGAATCCTGGAATGGTTGGGATGGGAACGGACCTTAAATCCCATCCCATGGGCAGGGACACCTCCCACTGCTGCCCCAAGCCCCGTCCAACCCAGCCTTGGACACTTCCAGGGATGGGAATCCACAACTTTTCTGCTTCCTCATCCCACAGTTTGCACTTCCAAAGGCTCCCTATCCCTAAATCCCTTGGCTCAGCTCTTCCAGGGCTCCTGGAGCCACCTCTGGTGCCAGCCCCAGCCCCTTCCAGGCGCTGCTCCTTCCCCTCCTCGGGAGCTGCTGCCAGGTGGATGCAGCTGCCCCGGGGCTCTTCCCTCGCTCCTCCCGGGAATTTCACCTAATGGAAGTCTGGGATGCGGCCAAGCTTCTGGTTTTTTCCGACAAAAAAGCAGGAATGCAAAGAGAGGGAAGCAGGGCAGACGTGGATGGAGCAGCGGGAGCGGCTCCTCCCCTCTTCCACCCAAAGCTGCCCCTCTCACGCCGCAGGCAGGGAACATCCCGTGGATTGCCCATCCCAAACCTGCTATTCCAGTGGAAATCAGGTCCCCAGTGTCCCCGTGCTGTGAGCTGGGCATTCGGACAGAAACCACCCACCAAACCCATTCCGTGGTGTGGGATAAACGCCGTGATCCCAGTCCCGCTGATTCCGGGTGTGCCGAACATCCAGGGGGTCTTGGACACCAAAAAACGGGAGGGAAACTCCAAAAAGGGAAGGGAAACTCCAAAAAGGGAAGGAAAACTCCAAAAACCTAACTCGAGATCCCAAATCCTTGAGGAAAACAAGTTTTTATCCCAAAAGCACATCCCACTAAAAAGGGGGACGTCGACTCCCACCACTTTCCATGAAAATAAGCCAGGAAAAATTCCCTGCAAATGAAACATTCCAAAGGGATGGTGTAGTGAAAAACAAGGATTTTTCTTTAACTCCAAGATTTTTCTCCAGCACAAAGATTTCTCTTGGGCACAAAGATTTCTCTTCCCAGCTGGGGGAGGTTTGTCTCTGCTGAAAATTCCTGGAAGAAAACAGGGATTTGGGGAACCACTGAATCTTTGGGTGCAGATTCCCAGCCCTACACTGCCATAAATTCCCTTATTTCCCAACTGGAATTATTTTGTCCAATCAGGAAGGCTCAGATTTTGCACGGAATTGTAAATATTCCATGAAAACATCCCAGCTACTCTTGGATTTGATGCATGCCATCAAAACGGGACGAACTTCCCTTCCAATGACAAATTTTCCAGCTGGGATCTCGTTTGAGCAGCTCCACTCCAGCTTTTTATGGAGCCATCCCTTTGTATCCCGGTGGAAACAGACGGGTTCCAAACCATTAATCTCCAAGTGCTTCCAGCTGCTCTCTCCAAAAGCTCTTTTAGGGAATTCCAGCCCTGCTGGGGAGCTCCGGGATTTTGTCCCTCCAAACGCAGCTCAGCAAGGATTTATTGTTGTTCCATGGAATCACGGGATGGTTTAGGCTGGAAAAGTCCTCCAGGAGAACAGACAGGACACAGGGAATTGCTTCCCACTGCCAGAGGGCAGGGGTGGATGGGATATTGGGAAGGAATTCCTGGCTGGGAGGGCAAGGAGGGGTTGGGATGGAATTCCCAGAGAAGCTGGGGCTGCCCCTGGATCCCTGGAAGGGTCCAAGGCCAGGCTGGAGCAGCCTGGGATAGTGGGAGGTGTCCCTGCCCATGGCAGGGAGAGAAATAAATGGGATGTAAGGTCCCTTCCACCTCAAACCACCCCATGATTCCATGGAATCTGAGTGTGTGCTGCCCAGCCTGGCTCAGCAATGTCAAACCCCTGCAGCAGAACAGATCCCGGGATTAAATCCGATTTTTGGGATCACATTTCCCCCCCCGGGACACTCCGTTAAAACCAAACCCCCTGGATGGACACCCCAAACACAAACCCAGCAAAATCCAAAATATTCCAATGCTGGCTCCACTTCCCAAACCAGCCAATCCTGTTACTCATTTTTAGGCCATCCAAACATTTCCCTGGGAAGAAATGCCTCAGGAATTAGCTTCTCCCGGAGCGACATCCATGGAAAATACGGAGTTAGGGAAGGAAGTAACAGATGTCACTCCGGCTCCCCTGCTCCCATCCCTAATTAAGGTAGGAACCAATCAGCTCTCATTAACATATGGAGCTCTTCCCAACCATATTTCCTTTGGTTTAAAAATATCCCGTTCCTGCCACACAGGGAATAACGGCTCCGGGAATATTTACCTTTTAGCAGCTCATTTGCATACTTCAATGTAATTTTTCCATGGATTTGGTACAATTGGAATGCAAAAGGAAAAGTGACCCTCCGGGGAGAGGGAGTGGGAAGTGGCTGTGTGGCATTCCCAGGGAAGGGAAGACTCTGGGAGCTGTTCCCAGGGTGGGAAGGGCTCCCACAACCCATTTTTTGGGATATTTTCCTGTATAGCCTTGGATCAGTCCTGACAAAACAGGGGCTTGCCCGGCTGTTTGCATCCTAGGAAAATGGAGGGGAAATCTCACAGCCAGGAAAATTCCAGGGCCATTCCCAGTGTGGCTGTGGGCTGGGAAAGTGATGGGAACTGGGATGCCTTGGCACTGGTGGCCCTGGGTTTGGCTCATAACAGGGATTGCTCCTGGATCAAAGCAAGGAGGGATGGAATCATGGAATCCCAGGGTGGTTTGGGATGGAAGGGACCTTAAATCCCACCCAGTTCCACGGGCAGGGACACCTCCCACTATCCCAGGGTGCTCCAAGCCTGTCCAGCCTGGCCTTGGATGCCCCCAGGGATCCAGGGGCAGCCACAGCTGCTCTGGGAATTCCAGCCCAGCCAGGAATTCCTTCCCAATATCCCACCCAGCCCTGCCCTCTGGCAGTGGGAAGCCATTCCCTGTGTCCTGTCCCTCCATCCCTTGTCCCCAGTCCCTCTCCAGCTCTCCTGGAGCCCCTTTAGGCCCTGGAAGGGGCTCTGAGCTCTCCCTGGATCCTTCCCTTCTCCAGGGGAACATTCCCAGCTCTCCCAGCCTGGCTTTCCAACAACATTCCCGTTTCCCATTAAATATTTCCATTCCTTTTTAAAGCCTCCTTCCTTTGGAAAAGCTCAGGAAAACCTTGTCCATGCCTTTTGTGTGATGCAGCAGCTGCTCCGGGGGGGGAGGTGCTGCCCATCCCAGCGGCCCAGGAGGGGATGGATCGGAGGGGATGGATCGGAGGGGGTGGATCGGAGGGGATGGATCCCGGGAATTCAGCGAGGCGTGGCCTGATGGCTTGTGACAAAGTGCTGCCCTGTGTCCCCATGGAACGCCGCTTCCCAGGACAATTGATTTTGGAGCGGGAGAGAACCTGGAGTGATGTAACAGCAGCATCCCGTGGTACACCACAAACATCCCGGAGCTTTCCCTGCTCCCACATCCCGATTTTGGCACGAAACAAGTGAAAAATTTGCTTTCCCGTGGGATATTCTGTAAAACTCCGGGGTCACCCCGCAGATCCCAGTGGGAGCAGCGGGACACGGCTGTGCCCAGGGATTCCAGCTGATTTCCCTCCCCGGCTGCCTTGGAGTTACCCACAGAAAATCCATCCGCTTCCAATAGCGCTCCAGGGCAGCTCTTTTTTCCAGGCCACTCTCCCGTCACATCCTCGTTTCCCTTGCTCTGTGGCTGATTTTATTTTAAAAAACCAAATTACCCAGCACTGACCCCCACCCACGCCAGTTTGTCCCGAAAAAAACCCCATGGAAACCGCAGGAAAATTCTGCTCCTGAGCTCCACCAGGGCTGGGGTTGTTGTCCTTTCTTAGCTGTCTCCGGGATTTGGGTTTGGGAAGGAAATTCCTCTTGGAATTATTGATAATTCCTTGAATTTATTTTATTTTCAAGCAGTCGGGTGACTCTAAATTGCCTTTATCCTTCTCCTGGGAAGTCCCATCTCACCCAACACCTCCTGCCCCCTGTTCCTGCACCACATTCCCGTCCCACTCCCATTTTATGCCAGAGATGGGAATTAGCATAAGGAAAACACAGTTCCTCACCTTAGATCCCAAACCCAGCTGGAATTCGGGAGCCCACCACCACCCTGCTTTTCTCACATCCAATTATCCGCCCCTTCCTCCTTCCTTAAGGAAAAATGCTGGAGCTTATTTAGGATTCCAGACCCACTCCAGCACCCCGACGGAAAAAACCCAAAGCTGACCAAATTCCAGGAAAATCACCCTAATTTGGGTGGGAAACGCTCCTTTTGATCCAGCTTTTGGCCGTCATCACCTTCCAGTGGATTTGGACCCCCAAACTGGGAATTTGTGAGAGAACAAAGCATTCCTGGCCCGAGATCCAACAAATTTAAAGGCATTTAAAGGCGCAGAGAACACCCCTGGCTCTGTTACTCCTGAGTTTCTCCTTTTAGTAGAGTTTGGGATGTGGAGAGTCATGAAAAGAGGCCCCAGCCCGGCAGGGAAAAGCAGGACAGACTCATCCACAGCCTGGCTTGGGCTTTTTCCCATCTTTTCAGTCCTTTCCCCCCTTTTTTTGCCCAGTGGGATTCATCCCTCTGCTGCTCCCAGGCTGCTTTTTCCAGGAGGGATTCGTGCCTTGAGAGGTTTTGAATTTAAAAGTCCAACTCTACAACGAAAAAGCAGCGAATAAAAATCAGTAACAAGCACAGCAGACTGAAAAACCATAAAAGAGAATTTAAAAAATTACTCCAAATTCAGGAGCTTTCACGTTGCAGGGAAAACCAATCCATTCCCAAGGAAGGTTTTGTTGGCCCTGCTGGAGTTTTGTTTTAAAAGGAATAAAAAAATGCCACCGAGGTGGGCCAAGGTCTTTGCTTGCACCTGATCTGAGGGAAAAAATGAGGGAAAAAGCCCCGTTTAACCCCCAGTAGATGGAAAATCTGCACTTTTCCCATTAAAAAACCTGGGAGCTGCAGCTGCCTTTGACACCCCCCTGGTCTCAGTGAAACGCCAGGGCCTCAGGCTGTGCCAAACCCGCAAAAACCAGCACCAGGAATCCTGGAATGAGCTAAATTCCCACTGGTTTATTCCCACACAAACCCCAGGGGTGCAGCAGGACAAAAAGCAGGGGCAGAAATCTCGGGGAAAGTTAAATTTCTGCTGATTTCTTCTCACTCCTCCCACAGGCAGAGCAGGCCGAGGGCTCCAGGCCCGCCTCAGCCAGGGGCTGCACCCTCCCAGGGAACAATTCCTTCCCAAAATCCCATGAAATCCTCCCTCCTCCACCTCCTTCCCACCCTTTTTTCCCGACTTTTAAGCCAACCCCAGCACCTTCGGAATAAATTGGATTTTTACAAAGTCTTCTCATTTACCTGGAACAACAATGAAGGCATTGCTGAAGGAGCTCCAGGAGCGGCTGCTCCCAGCTCCAACATTCCCATAAATAAACCAGGATTTCACCTTGGCTCCGCTTGTTCCTATTTGGAATTGGGGAGAGGTTTATCCGTGTACCCCCAGGAAGTTTCCCAGCTGTTGGATGTGGGGGAAATGAATGATTCTCACTGTTAATATTCCCACTGTTCACGGATTTTTCACTCCCCATCGCTTCCCACATATTCCCCTTTCTTTCCATCAATATTTTCTCTTTTCCCTGGAATTTCTCTTCAAGGAAGATTCCTATTTAAAGCACGGCACAGTTCCGTGAGTATTTCTTTAATGGCAATAATTTGGGCTTAGGCAGCAGTTTAGCAGCTGGAGAAAACAAATGGGGTTATTTTAAGCTCAGCTTTTGTGCTGCAGTTCGAGCCTAATTTCATTGTCTAATAAAGCCAAACTCTTATCATACTTGGAGAAATATTTGGATGACTTTCCCAATTTTTAGGCTAATTCCTGCCAATTTCTTTTGAGGGCTTAATTTCAATTGTCGGAACAAGCAGCAATATCCAACCTGGCACTGCACATCCCAACCGTGGGAGGGTCCCCCACCAAAAACTGCTGGAAACATCCAGAAATCTCTGATTTTATCACAGTTTCCTCTTGTTTCCACTTCTCCAACAGCACAAAAGAAACCAGCGACCACCTCCATAAAACTTAAATAATAAAAACAATGAGATATTTGAGGGATAATAAATATTTAAATTAATTAGGAGCAGAAGAATGGAGGGAAGCGCTGGATTGAAGGCAAACTATTCACTCAGTTTAGGAGCAAGAGGAAGAAACCACGGGAAAAAAAAATCCCTGCACAGATGAGTTTTGGGATCTTTATTTGGTCTGGAGGCATTTTGTTGGAAAAATAAACGTGGGAGTTCAGACTTCAGCTGCTGGGACTCGGTGTCCTCATTAAGCACTAATTGCTCCCGCTTATCTGGCCAGCATTTTTCCGTAGGAGAAGCCTTCCAAAATCCTTCTTTTCTCCTTTAAATCATCCCAGGATTTGTTGGGATAAAGGGAACGGCTTCAATTCTATTTTGGATTCATTTCGATTTAATCCCATGACTGAACCGAAGTTCTCTGGGCAATGGGGGCCAAAATTCCAGGAGGAAACTTGATGCGTTTCTCCAGGAGGAAGTGGCTTTTTCCCTAAAAACAACCCTAGTTGTTACAGCTCTTCATCAAAGCACCCGATTTGGGACAAAATAGTTTTGGGAAAAGAGGATTCTGGCACAAAGGGCGACCTTCAGATTTTTTGGGAACAGCCACCAGTGGGTTTGAACATTGTAGAGTTACCAAAACCACGAAAAATGGCTTAAAGCAGAGCCAGGGATTGCAGCCAGACCTGTATCCTTATCCCACCAGACCTCCCCACCTGTGGGATGGGCCTTGTTTGGAAAAACACCTTCCACAGCCCCTTAACTCCAAGGGCTGCAGCCAGGCTGGGAGAGCTGGGAATGTTCCCCTGGAGAAGGGAAGGATCCAGGGAGAGCTCAGAGCCCCTTGCAGGGCCCAAAGGGGCTCCGGGAGAGCTGGAGAGGGACTGGGGACAAGGGATGGAGGGACAGGACACAGGGAATGGCTTCCCACTGCCAGAGGGCAGGGATGGATGGGATCTTGGGAAGGAATTCCTAGCTGGGAGGGAGGGGAGGCCCTGGCACAGGTTATTCCATGGATGCCCCTGGATCCCTGGCAGTGCCCCAGGCCAGGCTGGACAGGGCTTGGAGCAGCCTGGGATAGTGGGAGGTGTCCCTGCCCATGGCAGGGGTGGGATGGGATAATCCTTAATGTCTCTTCCACCTTCAACTCTCCTGGGATTCCATGAAATCCAAACCCACGTTTTTCCCTCTCCCTGTGGGTTTGTGGCCCAGGAAAATCCAGGCCCCAGGGCAGGAAGGGCCTCTCTCCACTCCTTGCACGCAAACACTGCTCACATTCCCAACTTTCATTTCCTTAGGGGTGGGGAATTTGCCAAAATCCCAACATCCCACTCCACCTGCAGATCCTGGCAGCCCTCAGGCTTTTTTGGGACGAGCCTTTAATCCCATTTCCCTGCTCGATGCCAAGCTGGAATGGGGCAATAGGACCTGAAAGCCCCAGATTACGTGGAATTTGGGGGGCCTGGAGCTGCAGAGCCCCAACGGTGTTGGAATGTGACTCAATCCCACATTTCCCCCCCAATTCCTGCTTCATTGTATCCCATTTCTGGGGCTTCATATGGAAAAGGGATTTGTGTCCATCTATTCTCCGTGGCCTTATTGGACAGAGGGTTACACAACTCCACAGCCTCATAAAACACAATAAACCCTGGGAAATGCTTTTCCTGCCTTCCAGCCCACGGCACAAATCAGATTTCAGGGATAAGATCCAGCCTGGCTTTTTATGAGGAGAAAGGGCATTAAACCAGGACTAAAATAGGAATCACACCACCCCGTGTTAGGCCAGGTTTATGTGGAGAAAGGATTGGGATGAAAGGATTTGGCTTTAAAAGATACTTCAACCATCTTCCCTCCCAGGCAGATTCTACAATCCAGGGAAAATCTGGGAGCAGCAGCAGGAGGCTGCCCGAGAGCACAGACAGGTGAAGCATCTGCCCACACAAACCTGCTCAGGCCTGGCAGCATTCCCAGAGGCTGGAATAAATCCTTTCAAAACTGTCAGTCGAGGCACAAAGGGCAGACGGAGGAAGGAGGAGGAGACGATAACAAGAAAAATTGGCTTTATTGAAGCTGTCTGTGCTAAAGAGGAAACGACACCTCGAGGGCAGGAGGGCTTCCAAACACTCACTTGTCCTTGAGCAGACTTTCCGTGTTTTCCAGCCAGAGCAGCAGGAAAAGCCAGAGCGATGGAAGGCTTAAATATCCCGGGAAGGGCACAGGTGTGGGCCCGGAGAAGCTGTGGCTGCCCCTGGATCCCTGGGAGTGTCCAAGGCTGGGTTGGAGGACTGGGATAGTGGGAGGTGTCCCTGCCCATGGCAGGGATGGGGTGGGATAATCCTTAATGTCTCTCTTCCAACCCCCAGCTCTCCTGGGATTCCATGAAATCCAAACCCACGTTTTTCCCTCTCCCTGTGGGTTTGTGGCCCAGGAAAATCCAGGCTCCAGGGCAGGAAGGGCCTCTCTCCACTCCTGGCACGCAAACACTGCTCACATTCCCAACTTTCACCTCGCTGCAGGCATGGCCCTGGATGGGATTTAAATTCCCTGGAGTTCTGGGATTGACAAAAGCTCCATGTCCAGACCAGTCCAACTCATGTCCTGCACGGGCCTTTTACCCAAACCAGCACAACCCTGAGTGATTTTTGGGTGTTCCTGCGAGGCCAGAGGTTCCCCACCCCTCCTCATTTCCCACCTCAAGGAACTGAATTTCCACCCCGAATTCCCCCTCCCAGCAAAACCAAACCCCACAGTCGAGCCAGAGGCATTTTCCAAGAGATCTGCAGAGCACAAAACAAGATTTATTTCGGATAAATCCACTTTCCCTTCCCAGCTCTCCACAGTGAGGCTGAGGCAGAGCTTGGATTTGAAATGAATTTTTCTCCGGGAAGAGGAGCCTGGGAATGAAAGCAGCAGCAGGACAGGCAGCGCTCGCTGCACTCCCAGGATCTGATTTATTGTGCAGCTTTGGCACTTCCATTGCAGGGAAAGGACAGGAAAATGTGTAAATACAGCTTCATATTGCACGGAGCAGCAACAGCCCCGAGCGTGCCGTGGGAGACGCGGTTCCTTCAGGATCCCACTGCTGGGAGAGGCCTGGAGATGGAGATTTATTCCTGTGGCTCCCGAATTTACATCCTGGGAGCGGGAAAGGCAGGATTGGAGACGCTGTAATAAAGCAGCTTTTCGTCCTGGCTGCTTCATTGCTTCGGGAGGGAATAAGGGCACAGGACAGGGTTTGTTTTCGGGGTTATAATTCGACTTTTTCTTGCTAAAAAATAGATGTCAAATCAGCCCGTGCACCTAAAAACCATTCCCTTCCTAGAGGGGTTTTCCTCTTAATGGCATTCCCAAACCTTCCCCTCATGGAATGTTCCCACTGTCCTGTTTCAGTGGTGAGGTGATCCTTGAGCTCTTCAGATCCAGCAAATCACCATGGAACAGCAGAGCCAGCAGTGAAATGTTGCCCAAACTCCTGCTGGTGCTTCTGGTGGACATTCATTTCCCAGATTTTCAGCAATTACGGGCAGCCAAACCCCAATTTAAACCCAAACTCGAGCCTGGTTTGACTCCTCTGAGCACCTTCAAAGCTGGAAATCCCCAGCCCACATCCTTCTGGGATTTTTCTCCTCCCTGTCCAAACTTCCTCAGCCCTTCCAAAGCACTCGGCGTTGCCTCAGGGAATATTTAACAACAATTATTTGACATTTAGAACTCAGGGAAGGGATTTTGCCTCAGGGGTGTTCCAGGCCCTCCAGGCAGCCAGGAGAAACCTGGGCCAGGGGAAACCTCAACCGTGCTGGGGAAAACAGGGAAAAGGGAGTTAAAACATCCAGGGACAAGGAATAAAACTCCATGGCTGGCCTGCAACCAGGACAAGGAATAAAATTCCATGTCATCCATGGAATCAAATGTAAAAATCATCAAGGCTGGAAAAGCCCTCCAAGATGGAGCCCAGCCATTCCCAGCAGTGCCCCACGCCCCCAAGTGCCACATCCCCACGGCTCGGAAATCCCTCCAAGGATGGGCACTCCGCCCTGGGCCAGGGCTGGCCAGCCTTTTCTGGGAATGAAGCATTCCCAGACGTGGGAGAAGGCAGGAGGGAGGCAGGAGGGAGGCAGGGATCCATCTCCAGCCCGGAGCTGGGACACACATCCCGAGCCAGTTAATTCATGTGCAGCCTCTCATTGAGGAGCTCAGACGTTCCCACAAAACCCAGGAGCTGAGGAGGTGCTTTTATTCCAGGATAACAATTCCAGGCGGGAGCAGAGCTGCCTTTTGGACACAGATTTGATTTGAAAGCCTGGCTGGCTGCTGGCAGGAGGGGGCAGCAGCTCTGGGCCTGTCGGGCCTTCAGCTCTTCCCCGCTTTCCTGTCATTCCCAAGCTTTTAAACGTCTCCCTGGCACTGTTCCCGTCATCTTTAACCTCTGGAGACACTCCCTGTGTTTCCTGGTGGAGCTGCTGACAGCCAGGATGGGATTAAACCTTGAGGGAAAGGCAGAGGTGTTCTCCCAGAGCAGCCGGGGCTGCCCCAGGTGTGGGAAGCTGATCCCAAATCCCCCTCCACAGCCATCGCTGGGACCCCGGCGCTCCCTGCTTCATCCAAGCCCAAATATTCCATTTTTCCAGGGGGGTCAGGAGGACCCGATCCAGCAGGATCGTCAGGGAGGGAAGAGGAGGCTGAGTGTTTCAGGATAAAGCTGTGCAGTTGGCACGGCTGATCCAGGGGAGCTGCCCCATCCCTCATTCCCTTCATGTCCTCAGACACCTGGGAATAAAACCCAGGAACGGGAGCAGAAAAATGGGAGTGGAGTGATTCTGATCATTCATTCCACCCAGAGCTCCAGCCTGGCCTAGGACACTGCCAGGGATCCAGGGGCAGCCACAGCTGCTCTGGGAATCTGTGCCAGGGCCTCCCCTCCCTCGCTGGAAAAACCTTTCCTTCCATTTCAATTTTCTTATCTGCAAAGAGATTCTATTCCAGAATATTAATTGGATTAATTATCCTTATCTCAGCCTAACAGACATTTAATTACAGAACTGAGGATCCATAACCCTACCAGCATTCCCAGTGTTTTATTTAGGATTTCTTTTAATTAGAGAGAGGGATGGGGGAGTTATTGTTTCCAGAATCATGGAATGGTTGGGACATTAAAGCTCAGAATTCCCCAGCTCCTGCCTTGGGACACCTCCCACTGTCCCAGGCTGCTCCCAGCCCCATCCAGCCTGGCCTGGGACACTGCCAGGGATCCAGGGGCAGCCACAGCTGCTCTGGGAATTCCAGCCCAGCCAGGAATTTCTTCCCAATATCCCACCCAGCCCTGCCCTCTGGCAGTGGGAAGCCATTCCCTGTGTCCTGTCCCTCCATCCCTTGTCCCCAGTCCCTCTCCAGCTCTCCTGGAGCCCCTTTGGGCCCTGCAAGGGGCTCTGAGCTCTCCCTGGATCCTTCCCTTCTCCCATCCCAGCTGGATCCTGGATCATCCAGCCCATCCCTGCCCCGCTGGGATCCATCCCTGCAGGACCCTCTGGCTCCCAGCTCTCTGGGAATGCAGCACCAATCCCTGTGGAACCGGGAATGTTTCAGCCCCCACCCTGAGCTGCGCCAGGGGATCATCCGGAATATTCCACTCCCAATGAAAAATTCATGGCTCATTCCTGGTATTTGTTTTTCATCTCCTGTTTTGTCATAAAATAAATTCCACCTCGGACTCGTCTCAAAGCTTCGCATCTTCAGGGCAGCGGGGGAGATCAATCGGCTTTTTTCCCTGGGAAAAATACCCAAAACCTGCTGAAGAATCCAATTAACTTGGGAAACTTCCTGTCACTGGAGATGATGGAAGTGAAAAGATGGGAATAAATGCAGCTGAGGAGACAGCGGCTTCTCCGAGTGCACGGAGCACACAATCCATCACCCTTAATGCAATCCTGCTTCCTGGAATTTTCCAGACTGCTTTCTCTGCTCCATGCACCCTCAATCCCATAAAACGCTCCCTGGCCAAAATCCCACACCCAGGTGGGATTTTCCAGCAGGGATTTCCCTTCCTCATGTTTTTACACCAAACAGAAATCCCAATAAAACCCCACTCCAGCCAGAATTCCCACGGCAGCTCTGCTCCCACATCCCAACACGCTGTTCCATGTTCACTTGTTCCTCGGACTCAAATCCTGTTTCAGTGCTCCCAAAAAGTGCCAAAAGGATTCCCGGGAAACTGCAGGAGCAGCTTGGAGCAGGACCAGGCAGAGGGAATTGCAGAATTCCCATTCCCTCCAGGTTTTTTTGCAGAGGAAGCTGCACTCAGGAAACCTGGGAACAATCCTTTGTTTCCATGGTCCATTTATCCCTGGGAATTTCCAGCTGCCAAAACTCCAGCAGACACCAAGGTTGGTTTAATTAAGTCCAGTTAATTCCCAGTTCCTGTAATAACCCAGGTTTTGTGCAATGCCAGGAGGGTAAAACAACAATTTCTTGTCTATAACAACTTCCTTACAGGCTTTAATTCCAGGATTCCGGGGAAATCCTAAAGAAATCATCCCAAATCTCTCAAATTTGAAAATCCCGGAACATCCCGAGCTGGAAGGATCCCACAGGATCATTTTTCCAACTCCTGGCCCTGCACAGACATCCCAACAATCCCACCCTGCGCCTGGGAGCGTTGTCCAAACATTCCTGGAACTCCAGCAGGAAAAATCCAGCAGGATCTTGTTGGTCCACAAAATCCAGCCTCAAAGCCAAAGGACAGCAGGCAGAGCCTAAATTTTAGGATCAGTTTATGCAGGGATCAACTCAATTCCCAAGATTTTTACTCCATGCTGGGAGTTTTTGTTTGGAGAGGAGGAACCTCATTCCCTCACCTGCATCCAGGGGTTCGTTGGGAGCTTCCCAGGGCTCCTCAAAGAGAGGGGAAAACACATCCAAGAGGGAAACAGAGAGCAGGAATATCGGGAAAAGGACACTGACCACTAAAAATCCCAATATTGATTTAGTTATCCATATCCAAGAGCTCCCACTGCTTCTTTCCCACCCCATTCCCAAGCTCTGAGCGCGAATTCCCTGAGCTGACACCCCCACCCACGTTTTCCCAGCTTCTGAGCAGGGTTTAGAGGGAAAAATCTTCTGGGAATATCCCGATTTCAGCTCGTCCGGGAGCCTGGGCTGCCTTCCCTGTGCTCATTAAAATAAAAAATGTACAGATGAGAGCGGCTGGCTCCCCACTGAGGGGGTGGATTCAGCTCCACATCCCTCACTCCTGGAAAATTGACACCACCGAGGCTCCGAGCATCCATCCCGAATTATTCCGTGAATCATTTTCCCCTTCTGGGAAAGAAAAAGGTGGGGGGAAAAAGAACAAAAAAAAGGGAAAACAAGCGGCAGCTCGGCTGTTACTTTGTGGCTGTGCTCGTTCCACCGTTGCCACCTGCTGTGGGATATTTTGTGCTCCGTTTCTTCCGCTCCCGCTTTTTCCAGGTGGGAAAAAGGAGTCATTTCCTTCCTTCAGGAGCGGGAGGTGTTCGGGCTCCGTGCGGAGCCAGGGGCACCTTCGGGATGGGAAGAACGGGAGCGGGAATGGGGCGCAGGGAGCTGTGAGATCCCTCCCTTCATTCCAGCCCAACCCAGGGATCAGCTGCTCCAGGATTCCAGGAACACAGCGTGGAAAAGGAATGAGAACCGACGGAACAGGCTTCGGTAGGAACGTGACATTCCAAGGCAGGGATTGTGAGGGACGGGATGTGCCCAGCCCAGGATCCCCCTGCACCCCTGGATCCATTCCCTGGTTTTGTGGGAGCAAAGATTCCTCCTGCTGCTGCACAGAACCGAGCTCCGGAGCCGCCCTGACTTCCCTCCGTTCCCAGTGATGGATTTGATGCCTGAAGCCCAATTTTCTCCTTTTTTTTTGGCCTCCTCCCAAGCCAAACCCCAGCCCTGCTGTCACTTCCCTCATCACCTCCCAGGAATGATTGCAGCGGCTGCAAATATCCCGGGATGCGGCCACAGCTCCTTAAAACCTCCCATCCATCTTTCCGAGAGGAAAACTGATGGCTTCCCCTCCCTCCTCCGGCCAATCCTGACTCCAATATTCCAGAGCATCTTTTATTTAACAGCAGCTGCCCCTGCTGAGAGCAGAGGCTGGGAGGGGATCCATGGGACAGCAAAGCCATTCCCGCTCTTCCCATCAAAGCTGCTCCCTCCAGGATATCCCAGAGCACAGGGAAGGAGGCTCGGGATGTTCTGGCAGGGCAGAGGAGCCGGCCCTGCTGGGCTGCTCAAGCAAATCCCAAATGGATTTCATCCCAGCCAGGACAGCTTTGTCTCCCCCCATTCCCCTCGTAGGAAACCTTTGGAGGTCTCCCCCTGGAGATGAATTTTGAGGAAGAAAAGACGGTTTTCCTGCCTAAATTCCTCCGGTTTTTCCAGCTCCTGGCTCCTGCAGGATGCAGCAGAGGAGGTGAACAAGAAAAATCCTTTTAACGCCTTTTAATTGAGGCTCAAAGTTGTCACAATCCTTCTGCTTGCACCTGGATCCCGGAATATTTTGGCTATTCCTGCCTAAATTCCCAGTGGGCAGGGTTAAGGATTTGGCTGGGTTTTTCTGGGATAACCCCAGAGCCTCATTTTACCTCTCTGGGCTCCTGGAATCCCAGTTTTCCCGGCTAAACGGAAGGAAAAGCGTCCACTCCAACTCTGGAAAAAAGAGTTCCAAAAAGGAATCCCAAACCCTTCATTTTCACAGGAACAAGGTTGGAAAAGAGCCCCAAGATCCCCAAATCCAACCCTGAACCAGACCCCACCTCTCACCAGAACAGTTCGGGCTCATATTCCGCCCAGGAAAGGCTCTGGGTCTCTGAAACTCGGAGAGATTTTAATTAGGAGCTAATTAAGGGTGTGAGTGACAGCACAGATGGGATTCAGCGGAGCCCAACCTTTGGAATTCAAACCTCCCAACAATTCGGCTCCCAGCAGGTGGGAGATAAGGCTGGGAACCAGAGCAGGGGAAGGCAGAGGGAGAAATGACAACTCAGGACAGCTCAGGGAGCCTGGAATTTTTAGGGATTTGACACAGCCGGGTTTTATGGAAGAGGAGTCACCCTCAGGAATGGGTATTTTTTAACTCTCTTTGATTTTGCACAATTCCACCATTTTTGCCACGTTTTGTGACTAAACAAAGCCTCCCACACCTCCCTCCCGCCTCCCTTGGGACTGCCAGGGACACTTGGAGAGGGGATTTGGGAATAACCCCGTTCCCAGCTCCCCAGTCCCCACGTGGATTTCGCCTTTCGTGCCCTCTCTCCCCCTTTGCTGAGGCTGCCTCAGTGTTCAGCCAAATCCAGGGATTTTTGGCACTCTGGGAGCAGCTTTGGGAGGGCCAAAGTGTCCATTTTGCTGAGCCACCAACAGCAAATCATCCCTGAATTCTGTCACCCCAATCCATTTTCATTCCCACGTGGAAAAAAGAACATGATATTAAATCCAGGAAGCCACTGGAATCGCCTCCCTGACCTTCAGCCAAATCCATATTTCAGCTTTCCCTGTGAGCACGAACCACCACAGACCCTTTCCCACCCCCTCCTGCTCACATTCCCACTCTTCCAGCCCTGGGTTTTGAAGTGGGGCTGCTTTGTGCTCCAGGCAGGGGAAGGATAAATGTCAGGGATTCGTTGTTACGGGAGATGAAGGGAAAAATAGCACCGGGAAGCAGGCTGGGATGTTCTCAGGAATGCAGGAAACCAGGCTGGGATGTTCTCAGGAATGCAGGAAACGTTTAGAGAAGGATCCAGGGAGAGCTCAGAGCCCCTTCCAGGGCCCAAAGGGTCTCCAGGAGAGCTGGAGAGGGACTGGGGACAAGGGATGGAGGGACAGGACACAGGGAATGGCTTCCCACTGCCAGAGGGCAGGGATGGGTGGGATATTGGGAAGGAATTCCTGGCTGGGCTGGAATTCCCAGAGCAGCTGTGGCTGCCCCTGGATCCCTGGAATGAGTGGCACAGACCAGCCCTTCTGTTTGCCCATCCTGCAGAGAGCAAACACGGACACCGAGCAGGGATCAATTAAAGCAGCCGCAGCTTCGATGGCTTTGTCTTTAATCAGCCCTTAATGAACAGGGCTTGCTAACGAGCAATCACTGCTCCAACACCACGGGGACTGGGATTGGCATCTTACAGTTTGCTGGGATTTGGGGTTGGGATTTTGCACTTTGGGATGAAAAATGGATAAAATGGGGATGGTCCTTTGGGAAGGGAGAGCAGCAGGATCGGGTTTTCCATGGCTGAGGGAGGGAAGTGCTGATCCCTGAGGGAAGTGGGGAGAGGGAATTTTTAGGCTCACGCTTTGGTGAGGGAACACAGGCACTGTTCCCATAGAATCCCAAAATGACTTGGGGACTGGACTTGAAATCTCATCCCATTCCACAGGGACACCTCCCACTATCCCAGATGGCTCCAACCCGGCCTTGGACACTTCCAGGGATGGAGCATCCACGGAACAACCTGTGCCAGGGCCTCCCCACCCTCACAGGGAACAATTCCTGCCCCAAATCCTCCTCCCAGCTACAGCTTTTTTGGGAAAAGGTTGGGGGATGAGCAGCTAAACCTGGGAGTAACTCCCTGGCTATAAATGAGGTTGGACTGGGGGGGGTTATGGTGCTGTGGGATGTGGGAAGGACGAGTTGGGATGTTCCTGCTGAATTCGGCCTTCAAGACCAGCAAAGGTAAAGGTTTGGTTCTGCCATTGGAGAGGCGTGGGTTTGATGGTGTTTATTGGGTATTTATGGACATTTATTGGGTATTTATGGACATTTATTGGGTATTTATGGACATTTATTGGAAAATCATCATCTTGGAACATGCACTGGATTGGAAGGGAGATGTGAGGAGACCAGGATGGGAAGAAGCCACCAAGAGGGGTTTTTTGGGGGAGTTTTGTGAGGGAAATGTCTGTTAGCACCCAAACCTTGGGCATATGCCCGCGTTATTCCATTGTTAGCCCCTCTTTTCCCAAATAATTCTATCCTAGGTCTCCCTTTTTCCCCGTTTCTGGGTGTAACTCTGTCCAGCAAGCTCTGCGAGCAGTTTTGAATTCCCTGACGAGGGCGAGATTTATAATTTGAGGCTGTTGTTGCCCTTTTGATCAATTCAGTCCGAATTTGGTGACACGTTCTGCTTTTGAGGGGCTTGGAAGTGATGACACTCGTTGGATATTTATGGAGATTTGTTGGATATTTATGGACATCTGTTGGATATTTATGGACATTTGTTGGATATTTATGGAGATTCGTTGGATATTTATGGACACTTGTTGGATATTTATGGAGATTCGTTGGATATTTATGGACATTTGTTGGATTTTTGTCATCTTGGAGCACGCCCCGGATTGGAAGTGAGATGTGAGGAGAGCAGGATGGGAAGAGGCCACCAAGAGAGGTTTCCTTGGGTGGGGGTGTCTTGAGGGAAATACGTTTTAGTGCCCGAACCTTCGGGATATGCCCGGTTTATCCCATTTATTTCCCCAATAACGGGATATTGTTTGGGAAATGACGGAATTGGAGCACGAAGATTTGGGCTCTCTGTAGAGGTCTCACGTGGATTTGGATTGTTTCACGTCAACCCCCCCACGGCATTTGAGGTGCTCTGTAGGCTCCATGTAGGAATTTTCCCACTCCTTGCAGTAATTTAAGGATTGATGCCTGCTAATTAGGTGGCTGATAACGAGGCAGGACAATCAGGAATGCAGATGAAACCCAGGGGGGATGGATCTTTGTCTCCCTTCCCTCACCAACTGTTCCCTTGCAGAGGTGGGGAACGAGGTTTGATGTTCCAAAAGATAAATCTGGGAGCTGGCTCCTCCCTGCTCCAGACTGGGGTGCCCTCGGGGAAGGGTTCACCGGGAACGATACAATTATTCTTGGGAAAACCATAAAGCTGTCATGGGAGCTGGGAGTTTATGGCCGAGTGTGCTGCCAAGGCCCAGGAATGCTCTTCAAACAACGGCGCGGCCAAATCACCGGGGTTTTCCAGGTTTTATTAGGGGCTGATTGAGCTAATCCTGACTCCCTGAGTTCCCTGGATTTACTCTGCTGAATAAATCCAGGGTTTGGTAAAATTCCAGACCGGTTTGGGTTGGAAAGGATCTTAAATCCCATCCAGTTCCATGGGCAGGGACACCTCCCACTAACCCTGGGTGCTCCCAGCCCCATCCAGCCTGGCCTTGGGCACTGCCAGGGATCCAGGGGCAGCCACAGCTGCTCTGGGAATTCCAGCCCAGCCAGGAATTCCTTCCCAATATCCCACCCATCCCTGCCCTCTGGCAGTGGGAAGCCATTCCCTGTGTCCTGTCCCTCCATCCCTTGTCCCCAGTCCCTCTCCAGCTCTCCTGGAGCCCCTGGAGGGGGCTCTGAGCTCTCCCTGGATCCTTCCCTTCTCCAGGGGAACATTCCCAGCTCTCCCAGCCTGGCTCCAGCCCTGGGAGCAGCTGCAGGGCCTCCTCTGGACTCTCAGTCCTCAGAGGCCCCAGAGCTGCTTTTGGGAAGTTTTGCCTTAAATTCCAAGCTCTGCGAGTCTCCAGACGACACAGAGCACTCCCAAGGCCTCAGTAATTCACGAGGAGCTGCTTTGCACTTTGCTCAAGGCCAGCAGCTGCTGTTTGATAGCCCAGATCCCACCGGGACATTCCTCATGGGACATTCCTCACGGACCTCAGGCGGGAGAAGCTCCAAGGCTGGGGCAGATCCCGAGGTTTTTAAGGAGGAGTTAAAGCCAGCAGCTCTTTGTGCTGCTCTCAGGACGTTCCCAGCTTCCTGAAGCGGCCTGGAAGGAGGCAGAACGAGGCCCAGCCCTAAGAGCTCGTTAAACCCAGCAGTGAAAAAGGCCACAGATGGAAAATAAGTCGTCCTAAGCCGATCCGGGCGCAAAGATCCTTTCTGGGATCAAGGATATCCTTATGTAATTCCACGGAGCTCAGGAAATCCTTCCCTCGCCGTGCTCGCACGAGCTGCTGAGAGCAAACCAAACATTCCCTTCCCACATGGAGCCCAACCCATGGGGGAATGATCCCACCCCGTGGGGGAATGATCCCACTCCATGGGGGAGTGATCCCACCCTGTGGGGGAATTGCAGACTCAGGCCCAGCTTCCCAGTTTGGGAATTTGGCTGCTGGGAATTGGGCACAAACCCCCTGGATCAGCAGCTGTGCCCGGCTGGCTCCAGGCTGGGAATCGTGGGGGGTTTTTCCATCAGCTCTGCTTCCATTGGTGTTTTCCAAAGGTTGGGCTTGATTGTCTTGGAGGTCTTTTCCAAGCCTGATGATCCCGAGATTCCCAGGGATTAGGAGAGCATGATCCAGGCAGGGAGTGGGGTTCGTCAGGCTCTTATTGGACATCCTCTGGTGGCAAAGACATTAAAATTCCACATTTAAAGGGGGAACTTAACCCAAAATATCCTATTAATACAGAGACAATAAATTCCAAAATATCCCATTAATACAGATAGATCCAATTCCAAAATATCCTATTAACGGAGATCTATTAAATTCCAAAATATCCTTTTAATACAGGATACAATTTCAATACAATTCAAAAATTTCCTGTTAATGCAGATCTATTAAATCCCAAATTTTCATATCAATGCACCCACACCATGTCTCCTATATTATATTTACATATATGTGTATACATTCTATTCCCATATAAATGTGTAGTCATGGAATTGTTATTAAATCATTTAAAACTCCAAACAGGTGCCCAAAATCCATGGAAGCCTTTGTTTCCCCCACTGGCAAGATCCAGGCTAGATAAAGCCCCACGGGAACTCACTAATCCCACAAATAATAAACGTAAGGATGGTGTGGGAATGGTTGGGAAAGGTGGGCAGGCACCCGGAGAATTCCATGCCAGGGACACAGCCTGCACAGCAAGAGGATTTCTCAGCAAAATGTGGGATTTTATGGAGCTTGGAGCAGGGCAGGGATCCTCCCTGGGGTGGGACATGATCCCAGAAGGGACCCACATTCCTGCCCCACCCCTGGAAGTGTCCAAGGCTGAGACTTGGAGCAGTCTGGGAGAGTGGAAGGTGTCCCTGCCCGTGGCAGGGGTGGAACCAGGTGAGCTCCCATTCCCTTCCAACCCAAGCCGTGCCAGGATTCTGGGATTCCATTAATTCTGAATTCATCGAACCACCCAGCAGAGAGCGGCCTCAAATATCTGTCCTGTGGGATCCTTCAAATTTGATCCAGCTCCAAATCCAAACCCCCCAGTGAGCAGGATCCTGCACGCTGCAGGCCATGGGAATCGCCTGGAGGAGCCTCTTCCCAAAGGGAATGTTCCACCCCTGGCTGGAGCCAGTTTTACCCCCAAAAAGAGCAGGAATTCGGGATTTTCCCCGTGGCGTTGCCGTGTCCCTCTGCTGCTGCTCCAGGCACACCGGGAGCGCTCCCTGGGCTGAGGGATGGAGTCACAGGGAAGGAAATCCCGGCGTAGCCATCCCGGCCCCTTTCCCTACAATTCCCGTTAGCTGGGATCCCGTTCCCTGCTCCGGGATTTTCCTGCCCTTCGAGGCTCAGCCGTTTCAGCGCTAAGGCGCTTTAAAGGCGTTCCTGTCGTGTCCATCAAATCTTTGCAAGCGTTTTCACTGGAATTCGGGAAAAGGGAAGAATTTGGGAAAAGCAGGGGCAGACTCTTTGGGAAAGCAGGTTCTCACTCTGCCTGACAGTGGATCTCGAGATGGGCTCTGGGAATGCGGCTGCTGCTCCGAGGAGCCCGTCCATCCCTTCCCAATCCCTCCTTTTCCCTCGGGAATCGCGTGCTCAGCCACCAACACCTCCCTGCTCATTAACAGCCCGGCGCTAATTGCGCGGGTGTTTGTCCCGCTCCAAAGCCGGGATGCAGAGCCCCAGTTCCCCTCTCCTGCCGGGAGCGGCTCCCTGACCTTGATCCTGGGCTCATCCCAGGGGAGGGAGCTGCCGGCAGCTCCTCTGCTTCCCTGGGATGGGCAGCAACATCTGGCGGGAGCCGAAATCCCCCCGCAGCCCAGGACTGCACATCTGGGCACGGCCTGCCGTCACCTCGGGACGCGCCCTGGGAAATGCAGGATCGAGGGAATACGGCCCCCACAGGGATAAGGATCAAGGAGACTCAAAGGGAAGGGCGGGACAGCGGCGAGACCCTGATTTGGGAATCAAATCCTGGGGGCTGGCACGGGGCGCGGTGGGAGTTCCAGGGAATTCTCTTTAGGGATGGGTTGGGAATGGGAATGGGAGCACAGCCTGCTCCGTGGCCGGGATGCAGCCCCGCTGTGGGCACTGCTGGATTTGATCTTTCCTGAGGGAACTGGGGGATCCTATCCTGGAAAAAAGTGGGATCAGGAGGAACCGTCTCATTGCACAAGTCCCTGACAGGAGGGGGCAGCCGGGGGGGTCGGGCTCTGCTCCCAGGGAACAGGGACAGGAGGAGAGGGAACGGCCTCAGGCTGGGCCGGGGGAGGTTTAGTCGGATTTTGGGATGATTCCTTCATGGAAAGGGCTGCCCAGCCCTGGCACAGCTGCCCAGGGCAGCGGTGGAATCCCCATCCCTGGAATTGTTCCAAACCTGTGGAAGTGGCGCTTGGGGACGCGGGGCAGTGGTGGCCGTGGTGCTGCTGGGTTGGACACGATGATCTCAAAGGTCTTTTCCAACCTCAACAATTCCATGGCTCCGTGGTCTCCTCAGCAGTGATGGACCAAGAGCCATTCCCACCGCCCTGTCTGGAAGCAGAATTCCATCCCAACGTGATCAAATCCCACCTTGGGACCGGAGCCCTGTGTAGCACCATCAGTTTTCCCAAAGTCCAGCTCCGTCTGGGAATATTGGAGCCTAAAAGCTCAGCCCAGCCTGGGACTGTACAACAGGAGAACCTGGAGGTGCCCACAAACATCCCTCAAAAACTGGCTTAGGGCATCCACACCCCATCAGCCAAAATCCCTGGAGTTCAGCCGTGTAAGCTCCAGCCAGATTGCACTTTCTGGAAATAATTCCAAGAGTTTTTGATCAGTGAAGGATTCAGACTCAGTGTGGAAGCGCTGGGGATTGACAGAGGTCACTTCCCTGCTGGGTTTTCCTTCCTTGCTGCTGGAATCAAAAGCAGCATTGAGGTGCTCCCATAAAAGCTCTCTCAGGTCCGATATTTTAATCCCTTTAAAATTCCCTGGGGGTGGAGCAGCTGGAGGAGAGCAGCCATGGATCATCCCAGCAATGCCAGGTTCCACAGAGGATGTGGAGAGCCCAGGGCAGCGGAGAGCTCAGGGTTTGTCCTCCCACCTTCACCTCCGTGAGATGCTCAAATCCTCCAATAAAGTTGGCACCTGCCAGGATTTTAATTAATTCCCTGGTCCTAAAGCTGAGGAAAACTTGGGAAATGGCTCCAAATGTTCCTTTGGGCCGGGCTGAGGGTGACAACCGGAGCTGAAGGAGCAGCAGGGACAGAGGGAGCCACAGATGTTCTGCTGGGTGGGGAAAAGCCAGGAAACCCATCCCAAACGCCACCACCGTCCTTGCAGTTGTTTGGAATTGCTGCTCGTGGCTGAAATCAGGGATTTATTTGGGCTATCCCAAAGAAAGGATGCCCAGAAAGGGATGCTCCAGTCCCAGCCCTGCTCTCCGGGCGACTCCGCTGCTCCAGACGTGAACTGTTAAACACAGGCCGGGGAGAATCTGTTGGATTCTTTGGATAATCTTCCAATAAAGCCCAGATTTGGCTGGGAGCGCTCTCACTTGGTAGCAGAGGCTCCTAATTTGTGGCTAAACCACTTTGGGAGGGATATTCATGGATATTCATCAGCGCCGGGATTATCCTGCGTGTGTCCCTGCTCCGTTGGCAGTTCCGCCTGAATCCCCAACAGGTTTAAGAGCAGCGTGGGCACAGAGCCTCCAGCCCATTCCTTGGAATACTGAGGATGGGATGCTCTCCGTCCAGCTTTTCCACGCTCCGAGTCTCCCTGGAAGCTTGGGAGAAGATGGGAAATATGTGAGAGGGAAGAGGGGATGAAATCTCCCCAGGAAAAGTGTTTTGTCAGGAATGGGATGGGATGGGTTCTGCCAGGAGCCAGCATCCCAATCCTTCCCCACCGGGGTCCTTCGAGCTGCTCCAAGGAGCGAGGATGGCAAATCCAGGGAAACACGGAGCTGGATCCCTGCTGGGTTGCCCAAGCACCCGTTTATGCCCCGGAGAATCCCAGAGTTCCGCAGGGATGGCAGTGGAGCCGTTTGCCATCGGGATGTGGAGGAACCTGGGAACCTTCTCCAAGCTCCTCCTCCCACAGCTGCAGTCCATAGAAATGAGTATTCCTTGGACACTGAGTCCCAGCATCCTCCAAGCTGCAAATTCCTCTTTCCTGGTGAAACCAGACGAAACAACCCCGACAAAACCCACGCCCTGCCCCAAGTGCTCCGGGATGTGGGAATTCCTCCGTTCCCAAACACCACAAATTTGGGGATCTCCCCTCAGGCGCTCCCAGCCGTGGCCGTAATGGATCTGCCCGTTGCTGGGGAGGTGATCCATGGTCGGCTCCCAACGGAGATTCCCAACATTCCAAATTCCCCACCCAGCTCCAAAGCCCTGCTGGCACAGCCCTCCAGCACCCGGAGCCTGGGAGGCACAGGAGAGATCCCAGGAAGTTTGGAAATTCCTGGGCTGGTTGGGATCGCTCACAGGTTGGACTCAATGACCTTGGAGGGCTTTTCCAGCCTCCGTAATTCCATGATTTTATGATTCTGTGGGATGTAATCACCTCTGTGCCTTATTAACTGTGACCACTCACACTGGATTCTTTGGAAAACAAATCCATGAGGAATTTTCCAATCCCTTCCCACTTAAAAATGGTTCATTTCCATGAAAAATTCCATATAAATGTTGATTTCTGGGACAACTGAATCCCAGCAGGTGGCTGTCACTGAGCCACCCAGCTGTGAAAAGAGCAGCAGCAGCATCTGCTCCAGAAAATTCCCAGCTTTTCCTACAAAAAGCCTGATCAGGCTGCTCTGATGTTTAATTCAGAAGGGCCAATTTCCCCAATGTTCATCAATGTTTAAAAATCATTTTAATAAGGATTACTTTTCTTTTTAATTTTAATTTTAATTTTAATTTTAATTTTAATTTTAATTTTAATTTTATTTTTAAAGCCATGCCTGTGTTCTTTGCCTTTTCTTTGATTCTTTAAAAGAAGGCATCTGTTTGATTAACCTATTTCCAAATAACTATAACCTGCATATTCTTTCTTATTTTAGTAGTTTGTGGGTGGAAGCAAAATGAGAAAGCAGATACTTATCCTGTTGTGAAACTCATAAGGAAATACCCTTGCCCACTGGATTACTTTGATAAGTAGTGTTGCAAGAGATGTCAAGCCTTACTGAGTGTATTGTGGAAACAATGTTTTGCTATTGTCCCATAGTAGTTTATGAATGGAGTGTGCACAGAAACCACATTTTTTCGCTTTTATTTTCCCATTCCTTCCTCCTAGTTAGTGAAAAATAGCAGAGTAGGCTCCCTTTCATTTTGATAAAAAACTTTTTAAAACAGAAGTGCAAGGCCACAAATCACTAAGATGCATTTNTTTAATTTTTATTTAATTTGATTTTCCTTTTCTCTCTCTCGTCGGTGACTGAGAGAAATAAAACCAAAGCCCAGGTCCGGGTTCCTTTTGCCAAGAGCTGCAGCCGAGGCTGATCCTGAAGTTCCTCCATAACAAACCTTCCCGGATCCCCCCTGGAATTTCGGGCAGCAGGGAGCGAGATGTGGTTGTTGCTGTCCACGTGAAGCCCAGGAAGAGCCGGGTTTGGATGGGATCCTTTCCCTGGGATGAGCAGGTTCGGATGGGATCCTTTCCCTGGGATGAGCAGGTTTGGATGGGATCCTTTCCCTGGGATGAGCAGGTTTGGATGGGATCCTTTCCCTGGGATGAGCTCTCAGCCCTGCTCCAGCGGCTCCCGTGAATTCCGGAGCCGTTCCCACGCGCCTCATCCCCCGGGAAGGGAGGTGGATCGGGGCCTCGATGATTTCCACCACCCCAGACCTGTTCTGCGGGAGACACAAATCCTGGGAATGTTCATGGGAACACAGCTGGAGCCTGCCTGAAAGGGCAGGAGCAGCCAAGCAACCAAAAATCACCTCAGGCAGGGGCTGAGAAGGTGCGAGGGGGGCTTGTGACAGGAAACATCCTCGTTTATTTCGGTACAAAGTGAAATTCCTGGAGTTTTCAAGAGCTGGGAGGCTTTTTCCCATTTCCAGTAATTGTTTAATATGGAGATATCAGAGACAGATTAAATAAAAAAGAAATGTAAAGACGATGTAAATATAAATGCAATATAAATATAAATGCAATATAAATATAAATGTAAATGAAAATGTAAATGTAAATATAAACATAAATATAAACACAATGTTATATAAATATAAATATAAATATAAATATAAATATAAATATAAATATAAATATAAACACAG
>VZRQ01008854.1:289484-324188 GCA_013397975.1 Machaerirhynchus nigripectus | reverse complement strand
CGCCTCCCCTCCCTCCCCCGGGGCCCGGGAACCGCACTTCCCGCGATCTTTTTTAAAATATAAATCTCTGTGTCTGTGTCTGCCCAGTCGCCCCCCGGGGCAGCGTGCGGGGATCGGGCCGGCCCCCACCAGGCGCCGCAGCCGCGGCAAGGGACGCGTGGGGAAGCGGTGGAGGGGCAGGAACGCTGAGCTGGCGCGACTTTGTGCTTTATCTTGTCATTTAGCTTCGAGATCCCGCGGAAAAGTTGCTCGTACAGGCTGTAAAGCACACGCACAGTATCGAAGTGTTTTCCCTCTGAGGAGCATCACTTTTTCCTTATTTCTTTTTTTTTTTTTTTTCCTTTTAGCACCCGAGAAGTAAGTATGGGTTAGAGTAATTACTTTCTTTTTTTTTTTTTTTCTTTTTCAGCCCTTGTTAACTAAATTACAGACTAGACCGCATTGCACGACCAGGTTTATTTGCACAGCTAATCCCTTTGGAATGGATCAAAATAATAATTTTGGAACGGACCGTTGGAAGTGTTTAGACTGCTGTAAGGGAAAATAGGCAGCTAATGGGATTTTGAGTAATGCCTTTGCTCATTCATTCTGTTTGTTTGTTTCTGGAAAAGTAACTGCTAAGCACTTCTGAAATTTATTATAATTGTGCATGTTTACCTTGTTGCTTAGAACAAAGGTCCTTTGAGCCGTGTTTCCACATAATATTGTACTGCTTTACTTACACTTGTTCAGAAATCAGTTCGGGTAAGTCAGTGGTTGCACCTTTTGCTTTTTTATTGAAACAAGGAACTCTTGAAACTATTTGGTGCCGTTGCTTGTGATTCCCTCCCTTTGGGCAGTTTTTTCCCCGAGTAGCAGCTGGTTTAGGAAAGCTGTGGGGTGGCAGGAAGTGCTGCTGCAGGACACAGGCCTGAGTTGGCCATGAGCAGAAATGATCAAGCATGATTCCTGACAGAAAATGAAGTAAGCAGTGGCAAATAGCGTAACTCCTGTACATAGGAGGGAAATAAGTAATGATTTAATTTTTAAAAGGCAGATCAATCTGGTGGAGTTTTAATACCGTGGTACACCTTCCTCTGTTAAAAATACCCCTACACTCTTTTCCCAAAAAAAAAAGGAAAAAAATTCTATCCTGACTTGGTACACTTAACAAAGATTCTGTGCCATCATACTGGTTCTAAAAAGTTTATGGAAAGGGAAAATGTGAAGTTCCTTCGTGATAATAGTCTTACATTTACTTGTATTCATATGTTAGTGGTACCAACTGGACCACAAGCAAGTGTACTTGTAAATGCTTTCAAGGCTGAGATATACCTTGCTATTATGCATATTCTTTTATTATTATTATTATTTCCTTGAATTCAGCTATAAATAAATGCATCCCAGAAATAATTAGCTGGTGTAGTCTTCATTAAAACAAGTTTGAGTAAATTTGTCTGTAGCAGTGGAGACTAGAAAGTGCCTGAGTCTATCTCTACAGAGATAGAACGTCATATGATCCCTAAATACCATGAATGCAACCATCTGTGGCTTCAGCACTTTCTGAATCAGAAGTGGTGTCTTATTCTTGACTGTTCTGAGTAGCTTTTAATTCAGAAATTTGCCCAGTCTTTTCTTCAAAGTCCACACAGTTTTTTAACATCTGCAGAGTAGTACAAGAAAAGGTCCTTACTCAATGCAACTTGACTATGCAAGTGTGAAATATGGGGTTTTTGGTTTTTTTCGAAGTTTCCTACCTATCTAATTGATATTCTTCTCATTTTGATGGAAACAATGAACAATTGCTCTCTAGTCACCTCTTCTCTTCAATTGGTGATTTTATATCTTTCTTCAGTCTTGTATTTATTTCTAAGCTGAAGAGTTTGGGCATATTTTTTTCAGACTCTTTTCATGTTACTGGTACGGGGGTTTTTTTTGTTTTTTTTTTTTTTTTGAGAACCACTATGTGCTTTTGGAGCAGAGGAGACCAGGAGTTACAACCAGTATTCAAGACACAAGCACGGCTCAGTAATGGTTTCTTTCCTTATAATTCCTGTCTCATTTGTTTTGCTTTGCTGGGGAAGTGAGACGGGAGATAAACTAAGCATTGTTGAAAGTTGTTCTGTTGAACACTGTTTTCACAGTGTTAAGTATATCGATCCCAGGCTCTGTGTTCTGATTGTTAACATCTACATCCACTAGATAATTTTATAGGTAAGATTAGGATTTTTTTTCTGTGTTTACATTACAGTTATCTACAGTAAATTTCACCTACCTATGAACTCAGGATTGTGAGGCTATAAGCACATTCCCTCAGTCGGTTCTATCTTTACTACCCTCAGTAACTTTGTATTAACAGTGTACCTTACCACCTTCTTATCTGTTTCCACATCATTTATCATTAATTAATTACCTTTAATTTCAGTGCTATGTGTGCTGAAGAAATGTATACATTCCAAAATGTAATGGGAGTATAGTTGGTCTTTAGTAATGTCTCTGTTGCCTAACAACACTCTTCCTACTACATTACAGGACCCTGTCTTGAGGAGTTTCCAATCTAATAATGAAGAATTTCAGTATAAAGAAAACTTGGTTGAGTACTTTAGTGTCTCTTGTAAATTACAAGAGCATTAACTAAATTGTTCCTTGCAACGGAATAATTTTTAGAATAAAGAAATAACTTTTCACTAGCTGTTTCTTAAACAAATACAGAAAAACATACTGTTTCATTAAAATTGGAGTGGATAACTTTATTTCAGGTGAATGTAATTTGGTTTTGGTCATCCTCCAGTTTCACTACGAAAACAAGGTGGGTGGCTTAGTGATTTGAGTCAGGTTGGCTGTCTCTGACTATCTAATAATAATAAATATAATTAAATATTCCTTTTAAATGGTGATAAGATTTTCCAAGTTAAGTCAGTTTCATCAGTGACCTCCCTGTCTTTATGCTGAGGCAGCTTTCTTGTTCCTGCTTTTTTTATTTTCTCCCTTGTGGTCCTGAGAGGAGGGAATGAGCCAATGTCTGGGTGGAAGTTTGGCTGCCAGCAAGGGCCAGGCCGCCACGATAACAATGGATACTCAGCCTAGGAGATCTGATCAAGAATCTCCTGGTAGTTCTCTGCTTTTCATTGCAAAGACTGACCCTGCTGCCATCACTGCATTTTAATAGAGAATTTTCGTTTGTTTGGTCAAACTCAAAACCAGACCCAATTTTAAAGTGGAATTCTTCGTGGATGAGCATATGAAGAACATGGTGTTTATATCAACAGCATACTGACAGTAGAGTTGAACAACTCATAACTGATTTGGCATTAAAGACATATTTTTTCTTCACTAGCATGAACTAAATCTATTATCATTAACTAAATCTATACTAACTAAATTCATAAGCTGGTGACACCTATGTCTACAGTGGAAAATGTTTATTGACTTTATTGCAATTTAATATATTTTGTCAAGTTTTGTTGGTTAGTTTCTATTGATCCTGAGACACATTGGGGTTCCTTTTGCTTCCTAAATGATTAAACTTGCAACCACTTAAAATCAGATTTGAGAATATGAATGTATATGACTTTGTAATTCATTTCTGAAAAAATAATAATGATGAATATTTCAGATAGAAATGATATTAAATTAAGAATATGAACCAAAGGCAGTCATAAAACAATTTAAATTCTCTTAATTCAGAGGATAACTATTTTTATAGCTTTGTTTTGAGGGTTTTTTTTTCTGGCTAAGGAAATGGCAAGTATTTATTTATCCAGCTACCTCCACATTTTCCACTGTCATTATTCCCAGTGATCCTTACAGTGGTAAGTGGTCAGTGATCCTCGCCTAGGATGAACTACAGGAGTCTTAGAGACTTGCCTGTTACTCATCACAGTGGTAGAACAGCTGCAATAGCACAGTGACATTTTGCTAAAAGCTCTCATTTTTCCCAGTAGGTTATTATACACACAGAATAAAATGTTTCTTAAAAACTGACCATGTGTTTTCTCCGCCTAAGAAGTCACTTTTGTTTGTTTTTTTCTTAATTTGGTGAAAGATGAAAAATAAAAAGGAAACTCAGATGAAATGCCAAAACTACCAGCTGGTAGTGCGTCTGTGTGAATGTCCCCATTTACACACTCAAACTTGCTCCCAGAGACCTTATAAATTTAAAATGTAATTTAGCAGGTGGTGTCAACTGCTGATTATCTTCTTCCATTTGTTTTCTGTGCTGGTTTGGTATCACTTCAGAACCTTACTAATAATGAAATTGAGGTGTAAGAGTTGAGGGAGTAGCTTTTGAAATTGTAAAGCTGATTTGTAGTCTTTATTCCTGTTGGATTTGTAGGAATGGGTAAGCCATCAAAGTTGGCATTCCACAGAAAACAGCAAGATACTCCTGCTTCCAATGAAGGACCTTTATTTTCACAATGGTGCTTGATGGTGATGTCAAGGAGCAAAGTGCAGAATGAATCAGAGGGAAGTCATTTAATAAGAGAGTACACATGGTTAATTCCTACAACCAAAATAAGTCAGGGGGTTTTTTCAGGGAAAATGATTTCTAAGGCTATTCTGAAGGTCAACATGATAAATAGAAAGAAATAAATACAAAGAAAATACAAATATATGAAAAAGGATGGGCCCTCACTCCCCTGCTCCCTGGCAGAGGTGGGGATGCTCCTGGATCCATTTGGTTGCCTGATTGCAGTCCTTGCCTGGTCTGCAGGGATGGGCCCTATGTTTGATTCTCACAGCACCCTAGGGATGCTCCTGCCATTTTCCTGGTGCCCAAGGGTTTCCTGCAAGCACCTTCTGCGGCCAACCATACAGCACCCGTACATCCCCCTGGCACAGTGCAGACAGCGATCCCAGCAAAGCTTCCTTGGAAAATGGAGGCAGGAGAATATTGCCTACCATCTTCTTTCCAGCTGCCCTCAATACCCTCCCAAACTCTCCTGTTACACCCAGGCTCTCCATTCCGCCTGGGCCAGAGCTCCTGTGTGAACCCATCAATCGCTGTGTCCCCTCTTCAATGAAATATCAAAAAATAACACAGCAATGTGTAGAAAAGGTGAACTTTATTTAACTGGACTACTTAAAAAATCTAAAACTAGGAGGTCGGAAGACTACAGGGGGAAGAACCTTATGCCTAAGAACTGTAAACTTTCTGGAACTTGACCGTTATGAAAATCTTCATCTTCTCGGGAAAAAGATTGCTGGGAACCTATGGCTAAGCTATGGGAAGGGATGGCTATCGAACGGGATCTTCACAGAAACCTATGGTGGGGGACGTCGCAGTGCCTGGGCTGAGCATGGGTCACACATCCCCTTGCACTGCTCTGTCAGCTGAGAAGCGAGCTGAAGCTGGGGAGTTCAGAGCTGAGGGGAAGAAGTGCAGTCTCCTCCTCTTCCAAATGCCCCATTTTGCTACTCTCCTCTGCCGGGGCCTCTGCACAGAGCTGTAGCACAGGCACAGCAGCATCAGGGCACGGTTGTCCCTCAGCAGCTGCAGCAGCTCCTTGCAGCAGCCTCGTCCCCGGCAGCAGCACGGCCCTGCAGAGACCGAGGGGCTCTAGCGCTTCTCCTGCAAGACACAGCACAGGGAGTGAGTGGGGCTGAGCCCTCTTGGGAGGCCTTTGGACACGCCAGGATAGACTCTGGCCTGGCTGGGCTGCCCCGGGCAGAGGCTGCAGGAAGAGGGCTTCCAGCCGGCTCAGCCTTGTGTCACTGGAGATCAGCCTCTGGGCCCGTTACCCTCCCTGGGCCTGATCCTCCCCGCTCTGCAGCGGGGCCTTGGGCAAAGTGCTGCCCGAGAGGCCCAGGACCCCTGGGATCTGCCCAGCTTTTCTCCCCCATGACGACTCTCATGCCTTGCCCATCACGGGCGTGGCCCCAGGCCTTGTTTCATGCCAGCCCCTGTTCGCATCCACCTGCCTGACCCTCCTCCCTCACCTCTCCCCAGCGTCTCCAGAGCCTTCTGCCAAGGCACGATCTGAGGATAATTCCCATCAGCAGCACCTCCAAGACTAAGCTGGCCAAAGAAACCGCAACCATGACCTACAAGAGGGTCATCTCAGGAGCCATGTCCTGCTGCTCCAGGTCCTCAGGAAGCTCGCCCAAGGTGCCCCTCAGGATGGCTGTAAGGGCTGAGGGGATGGACCAGCACCAGGAGCACGTAGACGTGCAGAAGCCATGAGGAGCCGTGGCCAGCCATGGTGCTGCTGTGGGTCGAGCTGCCACCTCAGCACATTCTCTGGCTGGCTGTCTGCTCGAGCTCTGGGCACGGCAACAGGCTGGGGACAGTTCCCAGCCACCATGCCGGCTCCAGAGGCTGTGATGTCACAGAATCACAGAATCAATTGGTTTGCAAGAGCCCTGTGAGATCATCGAGTCCAGCCTGGTACTCATTCCCCCACAAGGGCAACTCCAGCAGAGCATTGAGTGCCACACCCACACTTTCCTCTAACAGGGATTCCATCACCACACTGGGCAGCTCATTCCAGTGTCTATAACCTCTCTCTGGGCTAAAGTTCTTCCTAATGTCCAACCCAAACAATCCCTTGACACATCTTAAAATCCTTGTTGGCATCTGCTCTCTCTTGTCCTTGCCCATCTCTGAGAAGGCTGGCACCGCCTCGTCAGTCATGTCCCTGTTGGCAGGAGAAGAGGCTGTGCGCGTGTGTGCTGCTCAACTTTCTGGCCATTCCAAGGGGCTGCTTATCCTTATTCTTTATTTCCCAGGGATCTTGGGAGTTGGAGCACAGTGCTGGCCCAGAGACAGCAGTGGTGCTCAGTGAAGGGAGGCCCTGCTTGAGGCTGCCCAGCAATGGCAGGTATGTGCCCACGGCCTTGGTGGCAGCGCTGGCTGGAGCAAATGCCCCTGGCACAGGAGGGAGCTGGAGCCACACACAGAGCCCCACGGGAAGGATGGAGTGGCCTGGATCTGCAGGGGGTTCTTGTGGCCAAAGGGGCAGGACCCAGCCCTTGGCCCTGCTGGACCTCCTGCCACTGCTGGAACTGGCTGGTACCCAAGGTACTATATGATAGAATACCTGCATCTGTGTAACTATGATATTGTGGCCTCCATGCACAAACAAATATCGTCAGTTTCTATTTTGTAATTTCTAAATGAAAATTTGTCTATATTTCAAAATACTGACTTATTTTTGCATTATCTATTCTCTGTTCTAGTGTAGAATAACTAGAAAGAACAGATAACGTAACCATGACTCTCTCCACTGAAGGCTGTAATCTTTGCATCCTCTTCAGCCTATTTCTTTTGACCCACACTTCCAGAACCTGCCTAAATATTACCACATGCATTTTAATATTTCTAAGTTTTAATAATTTCCTTCTGTTTGTACTGCCCAATTTTATTTATTTTTTGGCCATGTTTTGTAATCTTGGTATGTGCAGGGTTCAGCTCTGTTTAAAACTGCTGTCATTTTCACCTCAAAGTGCCTTTTTTTTTTCTCCCATTCGTCAGACACATGAAATACAGAGATTCGATTATTCCTTCCTAATGTAGTTCTGCCATTCCAATCAGTTTCTCACCAGGTGGAAAACTTTTGCATATTTTTAATAACTTTGGACAGAGTTGCCCAGCTCTTCACTTCATAAAACCTTTTTCTGCTTTCTTCTGTATCAGCACAGAAGTGTTACTTAAGTTCTAGGAAATCCTCTAAAGTTTCTCTTCAAGCATTTCATGCTGTTATGCAGCAAGTTAATAACAATCAGATCTAACTGTTATTGTATATAAACATGCCCTGACTGTAGCCCTTGCCCTTTTTTCATGGGGAAAGAAATTATCAATTTGGTACCTAATTTGGAAACTTTGACAGAGTAACACTCCAGGAAAATTATGAGACACATCAGTGCTTTCTAGAGCCTCTTTTTTGGCTTTCTCACCATAATCTGGGATCATTTGTGTAGAAAGTCTTGTGTATGATTGAAGAATCAGTAAATTGATGCCTTGTTCAGAGAATAATATTCTACTACCTGACTACTGGTGAAGGGTAGAGCATAGGAAAAAAAAAGGTGGGAAGAGAGGACTTATTTTGTGTACAAGCTCTGAGTTCCTAAGTTACTGCTTTTGCTGCTTTTCTTTCATTCATATCCACTAGGAATTTAGTGGCCGAATGCCATGTTTTGAATAAGCTTTTCTTTGAATACTAGAGTTTGAGAAATTAATTTGTCAATTAATTTAAAGAGAGTTAGGATTACACAGAGAGTAATTTTCTGTGTACCTCAACTTTTTTATCAGTTGTGCATCAGATCCTTGAATAAATAAAGAAATGGCATTATTACAACATAACCAGTTAGCAAAAACACCCCAAGCAAACAACAAACTAAAGGAGTATTATGCCTCCAGAAAACCCATGCAAGTGTGACTCATTTAGGGAAATCAAAAGTTTTGACCAAAGATGAATACTGGGAGAAACACCAGCATTGTGCCTTATCTTTCTGAGTTCATGTGGTGGCGATCACTGTGGGTACTCTGTAGAAACATGTGCTGCAGCCAGCAACTGGAGCTGCTTGGATCATCTCCTGCTTTTCCATGTGCTACGTGATCTCTTTTAAATGCAGCCTGTATCAGCTGCTAAGGTGTTTGTATGTCTGCAGTCCTGAAGACTGAGAGAGAGCTGTGGTGGTTTGTAGGCAACCAGACATAATGGGATAAAGCTCCTGAAGGAGATGGCAAAGTGCAGTCAACTGGAGGAATTAAAAATATACTGATGAAAGAGGCTTCTTGTGCAAGTGTATTCACTAAGCATGGTGTCAGTGTTCTTGCAAGTAGGTGTTGTTAATCTGTTTGTCTTGTCTAAGGGTGGCAAAGAGAGATTCAGTTGCACTCCACATTAAGCAGAGCAGTTACTTTCAAAGTAAGTTACAACATTTTGATCCTCATCATGTGGCAGCAATGACCAAGTTACTATAAATTCCATCTTCTGGTTGAATTTGTCAAAAAACAGGCCCATGGGAAAGAAAACTGGGAAGGAGTAATGAAAAGTGAGTTGCTTCTTGCATGATAAGGTGTCTTTAATGGATGTAGTGCTTGTCAGTTCAAAAAGCATGTGCAGTAGCACTGGAAAGATGGAGTTGTTGTGGAAGGCCATTGTTAGATGAGATTTCCCATTTCTAGTGAAGGAAAATGTCCATGAGATGATTTTTGACAAACTGTCAGTGAATAGCAGAAATACTGTATCGAGTTAATTAAACACTAACTCTCTTTAGAAACTGAAGGACAAAAATGTTTCCTGTGCCCATATTTTATTTTTATGAAAAAAAGCAGCAGCATGTTGATTTTTGGTACTATATCCAAATGCTTCCACTATTTTATTTTTTAAATCTAAGGGATCATCCTCCTCGTCTGAACAAACTGTGACTCTTTGGAAATGGACCAACATGTGCAACTGCAGATAAGCACGTAATGATGCGCACCTCTACAGCTGAAATGTGTTTTGATCACACCCTCACTCTCACTTTGAAGGTGAAAGTGTCAGCAATTATTTTTTAATGTTCCACGAACAGAATCTATTGATGCTGATGTGATTTCAGCAGTTAGGCCACCTATAATCTGCATGTTCCTTAACACTTCATATTGGCTTTCTGGAAAGTTTTCATGGAATTGCATTAAGTTTTTAAAACATCATTTTTATGCAATATATAATGTATAAATTAAAAAAAAATTGAAAAGTTTTTCAGAAATTACACATTTAAGTAAACTTAGATCTTTTTGGCAATTTTTTTTCCAAAGCACCGTGAATTTGGATGTTTATATCCTAGCAAAAATAAAGATAGTGGGCTATCACATTCAACAAATAGCAGTCAAAGTTCTGGCTTTAATATACTTGAGAACTGTGCAATTATATATGGTACTAATTTTTTTACATGAGCTTATTTAAAGAATAGTGGTATACTTTGGGGGGGGGGGGTTAAAAATAAAAATGTAGGAATTCATCAGATACTACCAGATTTCACTTTTTCACCTGATTATTCAAGTACAATTTGTCATCCTATATTATAAGTGAAATTGGAGGTTAATAATAAAACAGAAGGTAAGTGACTTTCTTCATATGTAGCATTTCTATAAAATGTTTATTTTATGCTGAATCATGTTTTATTATAAAATCTGCACCTTCAGTGAGATAGCATTAAACTTAAGAACACATACTAATATTTCAATGTCAATTCAGTCCTTAACTTGCTAATTGAAATTTCTGTCTTGAATTGAAATAGGGGCATTTTATGGACTCTGCTTATTAATAGAGCTAAAGATTAAATCTAACTAGGGAGCTGGTTTGATTTTTCAGAGAAGTCTGACAACGCATGAGCATCAGATGCATAAATATATTCTGAAAAAGATCAAAATCAGTCTGAATCAGGTCATTTACTGGGAGGGAGAGGGGAGAAAAAAATGAGCTGAGTCTTTCAGTGAGCCTCCCTCCCTGCCAGGACTTTAGGATACCCATTTTATTGACCTTAAACCAGTATGACAGGTCCTTGTTAATTAACATTTGTTTAAATTCTGTTAAATTGCTAAAATTGCATTATATTGTCAGCAGGCATAAAATAACCCAGTAAAGAAATTTGCTGAATTATACCTCTTCAGGGTCTGGCCTGTTTCAGCACACGCTTGAGTACAATCTCAACTGTTTTGCTTGGCTGTATTATTCCATTCAGTTTTGTGCATGAAAATCTTACAGGCCTTAATGTATTTAGAAATTCATCAGACTTTAATGCTTTCTTATGGTAAGTACTGGAAAAGCTTGGACCTTGAAGAAAATAGCATAAATGTAGTCACTAATTGTTTTGTTCGTAGTTCAATAAAACTGGAACCTTCAACTTGAAGTATCAGGCTGAAGATGTCTGAATAACAGTGGAAATATGTACAGTATCTTATCTCTTGAATGAAAAAATCTGGACCCTTAAGCCTTCTGGTCTTCTCTATTGTTTGGAGACTAATTTTTTTTTAGCATTCAAAGCAACAAAGGTCTAACAAGATAGTCTGTGTAAGCAAATCTGCAGAACAAAACATGTTCCGAAGAAGGAGAAATGTAACAGAATCCTGTAACTGTGACTTAGTAATTATATCTGCTAGAGATTCCACAGGAGATTAAAAAAACAGCAAAATTATGCAATTAAGCTAATTAGCTCATTAATGTGGAAGTATTTTGTCATTCTAATCACAGAAGGAATTCATCTGAGTAAAAAAGCAGACAGGAATAAATTGTGGTAGGAGACAGAAATTGTCTGGTTTTAAAATGATAAATTTATGTGGTTTATGTCTGTCCTCTAAAACCTAAGCACGGCACCTGCATTTCTTAGGTTAATTTTATTTTTATTACTTGTTAAGACCAAGTTGTTCATCACACATAACCTGAGCCTTCTATGTTGTTCAGGAAGCCATCACACACAGTGAAGGTGTTCCAGTTTCAAACAACTTGGCTCAGTAATCTTTCCTATTTAAGTCTACTTTTGTAGCTAAAAGTCACTTTTGTTCCTCATACAATGCAGTAGGATTGCTTAGCATTCATAATCAATACTGTGTGCAATTGCAATAATTTGTCAGCCTGCTCTGAGCATCTTAGCTGAAGCTCCTGTTGGCCATTCAGTCATGAAGCTGTGCCAGGGGAGGTTTAGGTTGGATATCTGGAAAATGTTCCTCACCCAGAGGGTGGCTGGGCACTGGAACAGCTCCCCAGGGCAATGGTCACAGCACCAAGCCTGACAGAGCTCAAGAAGCACTTGGACAATGCTCTCAGGTATGTGGTGGGACTCTTGGGGTGTCCTGTGCAGGGCCAGGAGCTGGACTTTGATCCTTGTGAGTCCCTTCCAGTTCTGTGAACCACAGTTTATTGAAAGCAGTACCCAGTAAGACAACTCAGAATTTACCACATGAGAAGCTGCACACAGAGTGAAGTGAAATATTTTAGTAATTTGATGGGGTTGCTACTTTTGGCGCCTCTGTACAGCACAATGATAAAACCCTCAATGTTTGTAAACAATCCTAGTGTATCTAATTGTCAAAGGCAAATAAATGGAGGTAAAGCAGTGTCACAAGATCAAGTAACGGGTAAGTGACTGGATCATTTAAATCAGCTATTTTTGTGCTCAAAATTAGTGCTTATCACCCTAATGCATGGTGCTACAGTAGGAGGAGGAGGAAGACTTGGATGTGGAAATCCAAGTCCAATGTGTTTAAGTATTTCCAAGATGTGTATTTCTGTCAGGTGATATTTTTAATAAGTAGGATCTTTTAAAAAATTGTTAACAACATGTCTGAACTGACTACATAAGTAACAACGAGGGTATGATATGGAAATTTTACAATTCTAAATCTAGATAATACAAGTTATTAACTCCTGTTGATTAAATTTTATGTGCTTATTTACAGCTAAAATGAGCCCAGCACTCTGGTGTACAAAGTAATGATGTAGAAACAACCAGCCATGTGCACCTGCTGGATCTTTCTTGCAATGAAAGAATAACAATTGATCTGCAAAAGCAAAAGCAATACATTTAGAAGGGTTCTTCCGTTGCTTTGGAGCTTTTGTGTTTGAATTTACAACAACCTTTGAGGAAAGGACCTTGAAAGGAAGCAAACTGGACACAGCAATAGGTTTTTACCAGAGCTGATTAGGGAAACCCAGAAGTTGACATTATGATATCTTTGCACTTATGCTCAATTAGTAGTAACGAGCTAGCAATGACTGATGCTTAATTTAAGAAACTCAAACACTCTATGAGCCAAGAACTGTGTTTCAGTTTACATCATTAACTAAGTTCCTATTTGTCATGTGCTCGCAATATCATTTACACCGTTCCATAATGTTTCCTGTTGTGATTGTTAAATTACGAGTGGCCTAATCCCTCTCTACAACTCCCTGAAAAGAGGTTGTAGCCAGGTGGGGGTCGGCCTCTTCTGCCAGGCAACCAGTGACAGGGTGAGAGGATGCAGTCTTAAAACTGTACCAGAGGAGGTTTAGGTTGGACATCAGAAAGAATTTCTCCACTGAAAGGGCTGTTAAACATTGCAACAGGCTGTCCAGGGAGGTGGTGGAGTCACCATCCTTGAAGGTGTTCAAGAAATTATTGGATGTGGCACTCAGTGCCACGGTCTAATTGACAAGGTCGTGATCAGTCAAAGGCTGGACTTCAAAGTCTCAGAGGTCCTTTCCAATCTAATTGATTCTGTGATTATGTAAGATTTTATGAAAGCATGGAAAAAACTGTCTCATGGTTTTTTTGTAACCTGAAAATCTGTTTACTTCAAACTTGATGCAATTATATTTACATTTGGAAAAAATGCTATATCAAGTTACTGTATGCAAGTTACATGAAACACATATATCTTATTTTCTTATACCTACTAGCACCACACTGACCATGAAATGAGTTACAGATGTTTTTATTTAGTCAACATTCAAATATTTTTGCCAGAGCAATAGACATCACATAGTAAATTTCACTGATATTCACTAGCACTGACCTCCAACAAACTGCAGTGCTGTTTACTTATTTTTACTACTACATTAAAAATGTCATATTTACTACAATTAGAATGTTTATGAAACACTAATATTGTATTATGCCAATATATTGCTAGAGAGAAAAGCATAGTGAACAAACAATACAATTAATAAATGAAGTGAACATGAACCTTCATTTCATGTATGTATGAAATGAATACATACATGTATTATTATTGTTTACTTACTGATTTGTAAAAGTTGCTGGTTTGTAATCTGTTTCTCTGTCACTGCTGTTAACTACAAAGACTCTAAAATTCATAATAATAACTGCTTAGTACCAGTGTGTGCTTGGTAACAGTTTGAAAGTTTGTGATTCCTGGCCACTTTGGTATTTATTACTTAATTATTGTAGGGTATTTATTATTTAATTATTGAAATGTAGCAGTTTCCTAAATTTAGGTCTCCTAGATGTATGCAATCTTTGGGATTTAAAATACTGCACACTACTTTCTTTTTTGATGTCTGAAAATTACAAAAAAGCTATGTACCAGGAGGTTACCCAGATATCAAAGCAGCTGAGTGACACACTTAAGTTGAAGTTGCTTACGTCATATACTCAAATTGCTGCTGTCAATTCTGAGGCACTTTTATATTAAGAAGTGAACATCACATGTCAGGTGGTACTGTTAAGGTTTGGGTCTAAACAAGATTTTATGATCTTCAGTTTTGGCCTTGGTTTCTTACTGTGAAGTTGTTTAAGTAGTTCTGATCATTAAAATATTACATACTTGGCATATTTGCTTTCTTTAATGCTGAAACTGAGGAATACATCAGCTACACATAAATTTAAGCTAATATAACATAAATATAACATAAATATATGTAATATATATAATAAATATATATAATATATATAATAAATATAAATTTAGTTTTGATCTTAGTTATTACCATGTCCTCTTTTCATGATTGATGCATTTTTTTAGGTGAGTCCTGAAAGGAGTGGAGGGGAGAAGGAAAAAGCATTCTGGTTTTAAGGAAAAGTTTAGTCAAATTTCCAATGCTTTCTGATATATTGGAAGAAAAAAAAGATAACAATTTTCCAGACTCAGTAGTTTAGGAGTTGTTAAAAGGTACATGAGACAGTTACAGTGTTAATTGAAATCCTGAGATGTATCCTATTTAGCTACCTCCCCAGCCAGGTCTCTTACACAAATAAGTCTGTAGCAAATCTAATGGTGAAATTAGCATATTTCTGAACAGGAAAATGTTGAATTGCTGTAAAATATATTAATCTGGTATGTCAATTAAAATAACTAAGTAAGTTTCAGCTTTTGAGCTAAGAGGTCTGATTCTTTACTGCCTAGCAAAGTAAAAAGGCCTTAGAGAGGATAGGCAGGACTACTGCTTAGTAATATATTTTTTTATACTCAGGCTTTAGACAATAATTATCTATAAACGTGCTTCTGAGAGGTCTAGCTAAAAGCCTTTGTTTTTATGGTAGATGCAGGAATATACTGACTTGGGAGGTAAGTGAAATGAGTACATAATAGATTACTGTGTGTAGGGTAATAAGGTTCGTGTTGCCACAGCAGTATCCACAATCGCATTTGCTTTTGGTTTGTATTAACCTGAAACATGGATAAACTATTTTTATAAATGGACATGATGGTTTAGAAGATGTTTGTGAAGTCAGGCCAAGCTTTTCAAGTTACTTGAAAAGTTTGTATTAAGTGACAAAATGACCTGCAGAAGTTTAGCTTATGTGAACCTTAACCAGTAGAATGGGGTACTTGCCATGTATTGTTAATTGCTTAATCACCAGGAATAGTTCACAAATACAAATGTAAAATTTTTAGATATGGAATGCAAACAATATGTTCCAAGAGTCAAAAGCTCTTTCTTCTGATAAGAAATCTGCCATCTGTTTTTCCTCCTTCCCCACCTTTCCCCCCCCCACACTTTTCACCTCATTTTTCCATACAGATAGGCTATAGGACTTAAAGAGCTTACTTCTTAAAAAGGTTTCTTGATGATCAAGAGTAAGCTAAAGACACTTTGTTTGAATAAGGCAAAATTTCCATATTCTTTTTATCAGCTGATCTGTATCTGTTCACCCTGAGGGCCTTATCTGTACCAGTGCTCCAGGCCAGATAATTTTCCTGATGGCAGCAGGAGAGGACACAAGTATTAGCCCCCCCTGGAAATGACAATGGGGCAATAAGCACAAACCTATTTCCACAAATTACTCTTAAATGTCCACTGAATCAAAATGATTCCTCATTTCATACATTGTGGAATGTTGGCTCCCAACCTGGAAACTTTTTCAGTTTTTTTACAGCTAAGAGGGTTTTGGCTACTGCTGTCATTTTTAACTTTGTTAGGGATCTGCTCTGGGATATGAGAGGTGTACTGATCTTGGCAATTGTTTCCTGATCTCAGATAATTATTCCCTTTACACTGATAGCCAATATTCCTTGGCAAATTTCTCTTCATATCCACTGAGATCATTAGCACTAGCATAAGGAGCATTCATTAATTAGGTTTTTTGGGTTCTTCAGGACCAAATATTATAATACCTTATTATCCCACCAGCACAACTAGAGAATTGCTTCTGAGCACTCTGTTTCGTTCAGAGTGGGAAAAAGCAAAACCCCATAACAGGGACCCTCTGATTCCTGAATGAGACCTCAGTAGTGTGTCAGCTTCATGACCACTGTGGCAACTGGAGCTTGCCAGACCTGCAACATCACACCACCTGTTTTCCAGAGAGCCCTAACACAGGCTATTGCCACGTTATCATGTACTTTTAAGGAAAAGACCTCCTTGTGATCAACATCTTCAGCTCCCCTCAGTGCATCATAAGTTCTTTCCAAGGCTACTCCTCTAAAAACTCAGGAGTTACTTGTGCACCAGAAAAGACTGGACTCTTCAGCCTCATTTCAGTTCCACATTTGGAACTACCTTGTGTGCTTCTCAGACTATATCCACGCGATCTTTGACCATCTGGTGACCTTTATCAGATTACTGCCTAAAGATTTTTGCCAGAAGTTTGACACTCCAATTATTGAGGGTCATATATCATCTAGAACAATCCTGCAAGCCTCACTTGACACAGCAGGGACAGCAGTCTGTGCTTTCACCTCCCCCTTATTTCTTAGGCAATTTTCTTGGCTTCTGTGTTTCGAGGGAGAATAAAGCCATTATAAAGAAAGAGATTCTTGAGTATCCTTTCCAAAGGATACTCGTGTTCTGGAACATCATACCATAAGTAAGCAGAAGTGGTAGGAAATAACTAACTCTTCTGCTTGGTTGGTTAGTCAAGTTTTGTCCTTTCTTTAAAGTCTAGACTTTATGGATGAGTCTGAGGAACTTTATTATTAGAATGTTCTTCTAACTACCCATTCTCCCTGGTCTTTGTAGCAGACTCTTGCTTTCTTGGCTAGAAGTTGTGCCTGAGAGACTTGAGATGGGAAGGAGGTATGCCGTCCTCTCCAGAAGTAAATATATCAGGTATCAGCCACATTTGCTAGCAATCTGCCTGGGTTCTTGAATGAGCTGGAAAACAGATAAGTTCAGTCACGCACCCATATCACATGCAGGAAGTCCATGCCAATGTTCTTGAGACTTTTCTACGGGAATGTGGTTAGCCAAGACCTATTCTTCCCTTGGATGTGAATAGGAAATGCCACTCTCTTTACTCCAGAGTGGCTTCCAGACTCTTTTGTAATCAATTGTTAAAGGAGAAAAATGCACTCATGTCTTTCTTTTTTTTTTAACTGCCCAGAGTGGTTTTTTTTTTTTCCTTCAATTAAAAAAAGAAGAACAAAAAAACTAAAGTTTTTTAGCCAAGTAGACTCAATTTTCCATGTGACACACAGGAAAGACTATTTTCTTTTCCTGGTCCTCACTGTCAGGAATTCTGCTTTATTTCCTGGATGGTGCTGGATTCCTCTCTCAGCTAACTCTATTTGACTGCTCTTTCAGCTCTGCACTTCCAGGCTAGTACCTTCCTTGGTTTTGTTGCTACAACAGTAATTGTATCTTGAAGGGTTTATTAATATATTTTTCTCCTTTATCTGCTAGTTTTCAAGTAGGTTCTGAATATCATAGTTGTTTCCTCTGTCTCTCAACACCTTGGAGTGGTCAGAAATGTCACTTGAGCTTTGAAGTACTTGTGAGTATTCATCACGGATCCTTCATAATCCAGCCTAATCTTGGAAGAGTATGCATTAAGAAAGAGAAAGTATGGAAGAACACATGCAAACATAGATATGTGTTTAAAAAGTTATCAACTATTTCAAGGAAAGACCTTAAAATGGTGATAATGCTTATGCAGCAGCGCAGATTAAGACATGACATTTCCTGAGCTGAGAAACATTCTCTGAAATTCACATTCGCTTCACTTTGCAGAAGTGAGTGTATAAGGAGTTCATCCCTGGCTAGAAACCAGAAAAAGTTGGTGAATTTTTAACCAATGCTCAGAAGTCTGCTAAAGGAGAGGTAAACCCCTCCTAAGAATGAAGTACTGCTGTCATTTTACTGGTATACTACAGTTGCACAATGCTGTGTTGTTAAAAACTTTGTAAAAATAAAATTTGTGCATAACGAAGTTGTTGTGGTGTCAATTCCTGACATATTTTTAAATTTCTTTCCTTCTTTGAGGCTAATCAGATTTAGGCCAACACCCAGAAGACCATTCACAAATATGTTGTTGGAGGGTGATACTCAGTATCTAGATGAATCCTTTAAACTCACTAGGCAGATGCTATGACACTGAACTTGGAGATTTAATCTTATAACTGTCAGCTATCAATAAAATCAGAAATAAAATGTATTTTATATACTCTCTTAATTTGATTTAAATTTGGCAGTAATGGCTACATATTCAAGATCTAAGTAAAACTGTGGCTATACTGAAGTAAATCAGTCCAAAAAAACCATTGGTAATGCTGTAAAGTGTGTAACTCTGAAACTGGATTTTAAAATTCAGGTTGAATATATTCTGAAGAAATGTTTCATGAGTCTGATTTGCATTAGAAATACATATTGATGTCACTTTAGTAGAAAACTACAATATGAAAGGGCAAGCTACATACCCGGGTGAAGCTGATAATTATTGATAGGGAAGGAGCACCAGGGAATACTTCAAATTACATTGTATAAGTGATTTTCTGGATAAGATCCTAAACAAATTAACTTAATGTTTTGCTTTAGTGGTAAGAAGAGTATTTTGTCGGAAACTAATCTAAATAACATGTACTGAGTATTGTGTAAAGGTTATAGTGAGAATACAGAATTTGATAAAAGGAGCATTTTGTTTGGAAGGAGATTATTTTGTGATTTTCATTCATGTGATTTTGTGCAATACAAAAAGAAATACAAACCCATTCATATTCACTGCTCACTGTGAGGCAAGAAGGTGTCCAGGGCTTTCTGGTAATTGTATTGCCGTAAAGCATTTCAAATTGCATAACAAAAAATTGATAGCCTCTGCCACTGGTCCCCTCAAAATCTTAAGGCACATATTCAATCCAACCTGGAAAATATCTTCCTGTGTTTATTAAGTATTATAACACAGTTGAAAGGGTCTATATAAATGCAGAAATAATCTTCTGATTTCACAGTCTGTTTTTCTATTTTTTCTTTTTAATTTCCCTGCTCCAAGTATGAAACCTTCCATTTGGCAACAACTTTTGTCTGAATAATTATTATTCCCGTTCACTTAATGATGTGATAAACACAGCTTAAAAATATTTTCATGCCATGGAATCTGTTGTGAATGAGACATCTGTAGTCACAAATTTATTTGATATATACTTCTTAAAATCAAAACCAGACGTGCAGATGTGTGACTCCACAGTGTGACTCTATAGCGATATGTTAATAACTAATGCAGAGGTTTTTAGATACTCACTCTCTACATTCAAAGCAGGGTTGTATCAAGGTGGTCTGGAATTAATTTAGAGCCCTTTTGGCCCATCACTCAATCCTTCCATGGACCAGGCACGGAAGCCAAGGGTTGCACCAAATACCCTGGATTTAGGATTATCCTTACATCTATGGAATTTTTTCATAATTTAAGCATGTACGATGCAGTGTCTGAGCTCGGTGATCTGTCAGAATTATTGCAGACAGCGGACACAGCAGTGCCAGAAGCTCTCTCACATTTGTCAGGACAGGCTTAAATTTCTACTTATATTGTTGTTAGTTTAGGAATACATGCAATAGGGATGACAGTGCCAAACAAAATGCGTTCTATGAAAACTGGGATATGCATGACAGCAAAGCTGTTAAAATCCATGTAGCAAAATTAGGAGCTTGGCAAACAGTTAAAAAAAAACTGGCTGATGACAGCAGGATTTTAAAGACTAAAGCCTACTCAAACATCTACTTTTCCTGCATATTAATTCTCTGTTGTAGTCTTTGCTAATCAAAAACTGAATCCACAGTAAGAATAGGCTGAGTCACTTTTTAAAAAATGTGGTCTACTAATACCAGAACCACTGCCTAAACAGTAACTGACTACTACAATGTTTAACTCTCCCACAGAACTTGAAAAGGCCTGTAAAATGAGGTGTCATGTAAATCCTTAATGTTTTGCCATGGATAGTAAGTCATTCCTAGGACCTTTTCTCTCCCTTTTTTTTTTTTTTAATATCCTCTGGCAAATTTGTTTCTGTATGTAAATGTCTTTCCATTTTTCAAGCAGAAATTTTTGGCAACAGCAGATGTGGCAAAAACATTGTGAACATTTTATTGTGTGATCTACATATAAGTACTCATTGTAAAATATTTATGGCATATAAATGCATAAGTAAGAAGGTAATACTTTGTCTTGTCATTAATTTAATATGACAACAATGTCGGTGGTAAGGAAATGGGATCCATTAGTGGTCTCATGGCTTTATTTCTGTGCCACTCTGTTATTTTCTATCTGTGATGACAATTACACTTACTTCTTTCCTAGTGAGAAATTTTGAACATAATTGAGATAGTGTTTATTTGTGAATCTGTTCACCATTCATAGATGTCTGTCTCAAAATCTTATATATCCACCACTGAAGGTTTGATGATGCTTTGGTTTTGATTCAGGTATATTCAAAAATAGTTCCAACAGTACGAATCAACAGAGCAGTTAAAATATTTGAAAGAGCTTATGCAGCTATATGCCCACTGAAACGGATCTTTTATCCACAGAAACTTAATAACTGTCATTCTTTTTCATTGAAATGAAAAGCTTCGCAGATTTTCTGATAACTGCAATAATGTCTTTCATAATTCTCCAAAAATTATGGTAATAATTCTTCAGTTATCTTTTGATGACTCAGACAATTCTATGTATGCTGCTTAAATCATAAGTTCCAGGCTAGCAAGCAATTTACAGCTCAAAATACATTTTTCTTGTACAATAAAAGCATATTATACAGAAACCCTTCCTCACTCACAGTGAAGACATAAATTGCAGGTCCAAGAAATAACTAGCAACAATATGCATGTAAATTTATCTCTAAATATATTTTTGTTCTATTCAGACAGGAAGCTACTAATAAAACCTATTTCCATGACCAGGATATGCTACAACAGCTTTGCTGTGTTGAACCTTGTGCCCTTGTTTGTTCCAGAACTGGACAGGGAGAGCCAGACTCTTTCCTGCAGTTCTCTTTCCACAGGGATTATTTAAGCCTGCTTTCAGCATTGCCTGGTCTTTCCTAGCCAGCTTTGATGATAAAGCAAGGTTAGTTGCCCTGTAGGCCTGTCCTGAAAAGGTCAACTGACGTCAGTCCACAAAAGCTATGGATTAAAAAAAGTTAGGAGTAGACTTTAAAATGCGAGTAGTTAACATCTTTCATGGCAAAATATTCCAGTGATTTAAACTGGTCAGTAGTTCAAAAATGGTAAAAAATTCCTTTGGCAACATGAATGCAAATTTGTCATAGAGACTGACATGTCTCCATCTCTACTGAGGTGCCAGCACACGAATAGGAAAGAAATCTGGCATCATTTATATAGAGAGGTTGTTTTTTTCCTATTTAGAGTATTAATACAAAATGATAGATTTTTTCTTTGTAAGAACTTCTGAGATCATCTTTAAACTATTCTAAAGACAAGCATGTACATTTATAGCAGCTGTCAAATTTTTATTTTTAGCCTTAACATACCTGGTGAAAATGTCATCAAATATTACCTATGTCATACATGAAGGCTTATAATTAAGTAGTCTTGTCACCATATATCTGTTAATGAAGCCAATCTCTTACCTGTATTAAATCCAGATATGGACTGGTCACATTGTCAAGGCAGTAAGACAGTTCTCAAAATAACTTAGTGAAAACGCTCAGTCCTGAATGCATTATGACAGCACTGCTATTTGTGTGCAACCACTTGTCCATCTGACAGGAGTGGCTCTGCGATCTCCCTGGGATCTCTCCTTCCCCTTCTCCAAGGGGATGGAGGCGCTTCCTTTTTTCAGTCTGTCTCTTATTCTGGCACAACAGCTTTCTTTCTTCTTCTTTGGCAGTCTGCTGTGCCTAAGCAGCACAACGTGCAGCCCCTGCTACCAGAGTGTTACCACTGACCTCAGAGGAGTCAGTCTTTTGCCAAAAACTCCATATAACTACAGGAGCATAGCACACAGGGGTTAATGTAGGCTGATGGTGAGTGGTATCCCAAAAGGGGACTTGCAGGAATGTTGTTTCCTCTCGTGAATCAGCAGAAGCGGAGGCATAATGGTCTTGCCTTTCAGTTGCTGTACATTAATCTCTGCAGAGCAATGCCTGTCATCGCTCAGATGTCAGATGCTGTTTATAACTCTGCTGGAAACAGAGCATAGAATAAAACAGGCTCATTAGTTTCTCTTGAGACTGTATATGCATGTTTTAGGTTAGCTATGCTTTCACTGCTGCACTTAGTTCAAACATTGTATCAGCAGCATTGGTGGCTCGGAAAGTTGTTTAGCCTGTGAATTTGTTCACTTGCTCTCTCAATAGGTAACCAAAAGACCATGATGTGTTCAGGTGCAGAGGTTTCCACAGCACAGGTATGACATGACTCAGAAGTACCTCCCTGTCTTTTCTTGGCTTGAACTTGCTGGTTTTAATGACCCCCTGTAGCAGAGCTGCAGGACAGAGAGAAGCATTGAATCTTCTCAGCATCTCTGTGCCAGCTGTGATTTGGCAAGGGGTCAAAGCCTTTCCTCGTTTATCTGTTTCTTAGGCTGAAGACTTCTACTTCTTACTGTCATCCTCTGTATGAAGCTGTTCCATAACTTGAATCCTTCTTTCTACTTTTCCCAGTGTCACATAATTTCAAGGTGGGAAACGAGAGTCATGGCCAGTGTTCAATGGTGTCAGATGCAATATGGATATATACAGTGGCATAGCAATGCTTTATGTTTTGTTCTCCTTACTAATCATTCCTTACACTTAATTTAGCAATTACCGACACTGAACTTGTTTTCATAGAGCTGTCAAGGGTGTATAAAGTGATCCTGGTTATCAGGTTGCCAACTGTGAAATTAAAAGTGAGCAAATACTGTTTTCTCTTAACTTAGACTTTTTTATAAGTACTTCATTTAAGTGTGAGGATAGTTTAACTTTACTTTCCAGTCCTATACTATTTTGTGTTGTGACTTCCTGATGTAATATGTTGATTGCTGCTCATAATTCACTTTTTTTTCTCTAGTATGACATTTGTAATACATGCAAAATTCTTCCTTTATATTTTGGTACCTTTGTTATCTGAAAAAGAGCTATTTGATTTTGCCTTGTTGATTTTGCCTTTCTCGCCTTCTGAATCGGCACTTTACACCCTCAGTTCAAATACTTCGATGAAGAATAGGCTGGGTGCTTGCTCTTTAACACCAGCACATGGAGACGAAATCACAAATACATTTCCAACCCTCTGGCTTTAGCCCTGCCTGTAGAGGTCTCATACTGAGCCTAAAGGGCAAAAAGGAGCATCCAGAAGGAAGTGAATGACTTCCTTCCACGGTTAGCATTTCCCCGTTCTGGAGATTATTCCTGCCTCCGGCATCCTCTTGTACTGCTGCCTTGGGAATACAGGAACAGTGGTGCTGCCTGCAGCGCTGGAGCAGCTGGAGCTCCGTCCCATGCCACCCTTGCCGCTGCCATGTGATCCGAATCCGTTTGCTCTAGAATAAATTTTTAATAGCTGGACATCTGGTGAGTTTGGGTTTGGCTATATTTTGTTCTCGCCATCTCATAAAGGGGAAAAGATTACTCGGGAACATACTTCAGTTATTATTTAATAAACCTACAGTAGTTCATACAGCTTCCAAAAGTTCTTCATTTATGCAGCTATTACCAATATTCTCCAGGAAGTTTTACAACCCTGCCTTTTTATCACTAAAATCGTGGCTGCTGACATTACTCGCTGTACAAATACAGAACAATGGGGAGTCTTGGCGTGGTTTTAGCGCTCTATCAAAACTAAGGCGGTTTTGCCAGAACGAGAGGAAATGTCTGTGTGTTATTCTGTTACCGTGGGCGGAGTAAACGGGGCTTTAGGGAGTCCCTTATTGCCGCAGGAAGTTATTGGGGAACGGCGTTACAGGAGAGGCTGCGGGAATATTTACGGGAAGCCCAGCGAAACTTGGAATGCTGTTCAGCTCTCTTAATAAAATGTTTATATATCCTGTTCCCACACAAAAATGGTGAGGAAAGGAAGTTGTTTCCGACCAAATAAACTTTTTTTATTCATCAGAAAGCTTAAAAATAGCAAAACAAATTAGGTAATTTAAATCAGCGTTTAATGAGACAGCCACCCCCTCAGCGCCACTGCGCACGCGCGGCCCATCGATGACTCGGGGCGCGACTGGCGCTGCCTGCCCGCTCCCATCCCGGAGCGATCGCTGCCCCGCGCCGCCCGGAGCCGCCGCCGCCGCCGGGGAAGCAGGAGGATGGTGAGGGGCGCCGGGCTGGGCCGGGACACGGGCCGGGACGGGGAACCCCCGCCGCCCTCCCCTGCCCGGCCCGCGCAGCCGGCACGGGCGAGGCGGGAAGGCGGGCGGGAGGGAGCGGGCCCGTGAGTAAGCAGTTCCCGGGCCACGCGGGGACGCGGGCAGGACTGGGCCTCGCTGCCGGCGTGAAAATAAATAGGAGCGGGTAGCGGGCCCTGCTTCGGTCCTTGGAGAAATACTTCCGAGGCCCTGTGAGGATCCATGTAAATATCTCTCGAGGGGCCTGGAGCATCTCTGTTAGGAGGAGACTGCGGGAGCTGGGCCTGTTCAGTCTGGAGGAGAGAAGACTGAGAGGGGATCTCATCAATGCATACAAATATCTCAGGCAGGCTAAGAGGATGGTGCCAGACTCTTTTCAGTGGTGTCCAGTGACAGGATGAGGAACAATGTCCATAAACTGACACAAAAGAAGTTTCACCTCAACATGAGGAAGAACTTCTTTACACGGAGGGTGGCAGAGCACTGGAACAAGTTGCCCAGTGGAGTCTCCCTCTCTGGCGACATTCAAACCCACCCGAATGTGTTCCTGTGTCACCTGGTCCAGGCTCCCCTTCCTTGCCAGGGGGGTTAGACTGAATGATCTCCAGAGGTCCCTTCCACCTAACAGTTTGACAAAAGGAATTTAACAAAGTAAGAACTTATTCACAGAAAGGATGGTTACTGGAATGGGCTGCCCTGGGAGGTGGCTGAGTCACCACCCCTGAAGGTGTTTAGGGAACGACTGGACGTGGCACTCAGTGCCGTGGTCTGGTTGACAAGATGGTGTTCGGTCATAGATAGGACTCGATGTATCAGAGATCTTTTCCAACCTTATTGATGCTGGGATTCTGTAATGCTGGGATTCTGTGGAAATAACCAGGAGTTCCTTTGGGAACACTCTGTTAGCTTATTAGGGACACTAATGAGTTTTATTGTGTTTGTTCCAGTTTCGCAACCAGTATGACAATGATGTCACCGTGTGGAGCCCTCAGGTAAAACCTTTATACACTTGCTCACTGGGTTTTCACCTTGCTTTTTGAGTTTTCTCCACCTCACAGCAGTGGTATTACAGTCACAAAGGTTGTGTTTAGGTGCCTGAAGCTCCCTGCAGGTTGCTCCCCTCTCCCTTTGTAGGCTGTAGGTGTCCAGAAAACCCTCAGCACATCCCTGTCTGTTGGTGTATGAACCTGAGTGGTGCTTACCTGGGCCTTGTCACCTCCAAGTGCTTAAGGCAGTTGCTTGCTGAATGTACCTGTGAGGTACAGAAGAGGTGCTGTCATCTTTGGGATGCTGGACTAGATGATCTTTAAAGGTCCCTTCCAACCCAAACCATTCCATGATTCTGTGATCAATTTACTCTAGTAAGTTGGTAAGTAAGGTACAAAAAGCATGAAACAGTTTCAGCCTCCCCAATGTTAGGCCAGTGCTAGGTCTTTCTTTCTTCTATCCACTATATAATATTGGAAAGGAACTATTTAGTTTATGATTGGGAGATTCAAGTGAGATTTGCATTTGAGTTTGAAATTTTATTACCTCTGAATCAGTTTCACACTGTGTATTGTTACTAAAAACATACATGGTGTGTTATGAAACTTACACAGGTTGTGTTGAAAATATATTTTCTGGAATTTTAAAAGCCACCATCAGCTGAGGTATTTAATATTGCCTCTTCTCTCACTATGGATATTTTAAGTGGGATACTTACAGAAAACCAGAGCCTTGGAAAAAGACTTATTTATATATTTAGCAAAACTAGAGAGTTATGTTATTTAAAATGCAAGTAGCAAATTGTATTAGTGTAAAGCTAATGTATCATTAGTTTGTGGGTTTATATTGCTACTGAAGCTCTTCATCATCTAATACTATTATATGTGAGATACATTTTCCATACAGTGCAACAGAGAGTGTTCCATCCTTTCTGTTCTCTATGAAGACAACCTTGACTATTTGCCTTTTTTTTTCAGTCAGTACCATGATAGGTGTAGGTGCCTTTGAGCTGTTTTCATCCTTCTTAATGATTGTGTTTGTCTGGCAGGTTCTGTATCAGAAACTTCTATTTTTTAATCTCATCTGTTACTTTCAAAGTTACTTTTAAAACTATAACATTCTCTTGAGACTTTTACTAGATATTGTGAAATCATCAACAGCACAAGTTTCTGTGTTTTTCTAAAATTGCCTTGACAATATTAATAGTGTTGTTTTTTTTCTAAAAATAGACATTTAAAATTGCTACTGTGCTGCAATTGCTACTCCATCCATTCTTGTTGGTGAGGCAGTGATGTGATCCCATGATAATTCTTGGTACTGTTAATACAGGAGAAAATCATACTTCGTTAGGAGATATTTTCAAATATGGTAGTAAAGAAAAGGAAATAGGAGATATAAAAACTCGAAGTGGTTTCACATTTTTACAGTCTTGCATGTCATTCCTGACAGTTGACAAATTCATGTCGGACAGGTCACAGCGATTCAGTGCTGCTCTTGGGCAGGAAATACCCTAAGTTATTGACATTCCAGGTATAGCAATGGATGAAATGGGACATTAGGGTCCCTCTAGTAGACTTAAATAAAGAACCTTATGCCAAAAAAACCCAACAGCTTATGGGAAGGTGATTTCCTGTAGATCATCCCTGGCACGTTCACCATGACAGCTACTGCATTTCACTCCTTCCCAGCTGGTGGGATGCAGCTCCATAGTGTCCGTGCTTGCAGGATAGGAGTGCCCATGTTGGCTGTCTGACATGGGCTGGAGTTTTGAAAATGGGAAAACCCTCAGTGGTTCTGTTAAATGCACATGGAAGCTCCTGGCCACCTTTGCAGAACTTGTAGGGACTTCATTTTCTTTGAGACCTCTCCTCCTGTTTCAGACTTGACTGCAGTTGGCCAATAACTTGTTCAGAAGTTATTGGGGAATGGCTGGTGAGACACAACAATTGTGTAAGACTCATTTCTTCAGCAAATTCGATTAAAAGTTAAGTGTCCAACTTCAGCTGGAAGTTCTGTCTTTGAATCACATTGAGTCAAACACTGATTCCTCAGAAGACAGTGGCAAAAGTCTTGTGATTCTTATAGTGTCAAGAGGATTCAGCCTTTCTTTTTGGTTTTCCTGTTCCTTTGTGTGCAGTAGTGGGTGGCTCGGAAATGGCCAGATTTTTGTGGGTTAATGCTGAGGCATCACAGAAGATAACTGAGGAGATGTACTGGTTTAACCTGTTATGCAGTAAGTGTCCCTGTTGGGGTGGGAATCAAAGGTCTGAAAATGCACTGGAAACTGATTCAGAGGATTAACTAGAGAATGATTGATGACCTTTGACTTGGTTTTGCAGGGCCGAATTCATCAAATAGAATATGCCATGGAAGCTGTGAAACAAGGCTCAGCTACTGTGGGGCTGAAGTCGAAAACGCACGCTGTCCTGGTGGCTCTCAAGGTGACTTCTAAACTCTGATCTCAGTGGGGACAATAATGTTCATAGAAAAGTTTGGGTTTGGCATATTAATTTGTGCAGTCTGTAATTCTACATGAAATGTAAATGCAATTGCAGATTCCATTTGCTTGAGTACTGAAATAGTTCCAGGACCTGTGCAAAGCAGATCTTTACAAAATACTGAAGGAAATGAGTGGAAGATTTTTTTCCTTTAAAAGATGTGTTCCTCTTTTTTTTTTTTCTTTTCATTTGTTATTAAGCAGTAAATCTATTCCTTTCTTTTCCCAAAACTTGAGTGAGTGTCTGTTCTTTCTTTTGCTCTGAGAGAACTGAAGTGGAATTAGGTTTTTCTTGTCTTCTGTTGCAAGTTTATAAATTTAATTTTTTTTTATTGTTTCACGAACATATTCAGTTCTTGCTATAAATGTTAGCAGATTTCTCCACAGTGCTTGGCAGGCTGTTCAGTTTGCCACATAGCTTTCTCCTTTTATGCATAGAGAGCACAGTCTGAGCTGGCAGCTCATCAGAAAAAAATCCTGTACGTTGACAACCATATTGGTATCTCAATTGCTGGACTTACTGCCGATGCAAGACTCTTGTGGTGAGTATCCTGGTTGTTGACATACACAGTGCTGCAATAATGAGGGAAAGTTCATTCAGACTGTTGCAAATGACATTTTCTGCTTGGCTAAGGATTAGTCTTGAGTTGCTGCTTTGTTGTATTATGCCAAAGACCTCAGCATGAAATTCTGGCAGGTTTTTAGCTAGTTGGCAGAAATCTCATTTGTTTGGCCCAAAATTTTGCTCTTTGGTTTTGTTACAAGTAAAACAGTCCTGTCTGGTTTCCTCGGTGTGACAGGGTTTCCAAGCAGTCTGAGAAACTCCATCACTTCTTTCCCTCTGGCAGCTGCTTCTGTGTACACACATTTGAGAAAGTTATTAAACACATACAGTGCTGTTTGTGTGGGCTTCAGGGGGGCTTGCTTTTAGCAAGTTTGATCAGAAGGGGTAGGAAGGATTTCTGAAATGACTTTTAATTGCTGCAGTGTTACAAAGCAATGTTACCATTTAACCATTACCGTTTTTCCAGATGATCCCTCTGTTGCCTGTGTGAACTTCTACCTTCTTTGCGTTTGTATGGCTGAAATACCCTTATACTTTATCAAACCTGTGGTCAGCTTTCCCAATAACAATGAGAGGTCATGTTGAAATGAAATCATGGAAAGCCTTTGACCCTTTTTCTCAATGAGCAGAGCTGAAACAAAAATACTTACCTTAACAGACAAGCCTTGAGACAAAACCTCATTGTGTCTTTGATCTATGCACTGATTTGATTTTTTAAAAATTTTTTTTGTATTTTTGCTCCCTAGCAATTTCATGCGTCAAGAGTGTTTGGATTCTAGATTTGTGTTTGATAGACCTCTTCCAGTTTCTCGCCTAGTGTCACTAATTGGAAGCAGTATCCTTTTTTTATACACTTGTTATACTTTTATAGCTTTTTACTCCTTCATAAAATGATTTTCATCTATCACAGCTTAAAAATCATATTAAGTTGAAAAAGTGTATTGGACAATTTTTTTTGTTCACACTGCTTGTGTGTACTTTTGGAGAACATCCTGTAAGGATGCATTTTGGTGCATCTCTGCTTGGTTTAGGAAAGCTCTTGGGTAATTATCATGTAATTTTGAGATTGTTTCCTTAGCTTTCTTAAGAAACCCAGATTCCAACTCAGCGCTATGGCAGAAGGCCCTATGGAGTAGGACTGCTCATCGCAGGCTATGATGTGAGTAAGCTGCTCTGGCTGCTACTGATCTACAAGAAAATGTGCTTAGTGAGACTTTATGCAACAAATAGATGTTGAGAGGGAAAGATGGAAGAGGCAGACTCATCAAAATTTTCTGAATAAAGATGTAATTTTCTATATCTTACCCTAAAACATAACTCAGAAGTGTTAATAACTAATCCTATCAACACTTACTAAGTATTTTAAGGTGCAGAAATGAGATTTGTTTATGTAAATATTTTGCTATTGATTTTGGATGCTTGCAAACTATTATTTTAAATACATTCAACAAAAAAATGGATGTGGAAATCACCACTGGCTTCTCTCTTACTTGCTTAGCAACAACATTTGCTTAATGCAGCACGCACAGAATTTCTGCCCTCAGGATTGTTGACGTGAGGATGTTTGGAGGAAATTACGATATTGCCTGAAATTTTGGATGGCATGGTTTAGTCTACAGCAAGTTTTTACTTTTGCGTATGTAAGACAGAATATGTGTGAAATACCTGCTGCAAGCCATGAAGTAGGGAACATACGTAAGCACAGTGCAAGCAGAACAGAGAAACATTTTTTTTGTGCCAGCCATCCTGTCCACATAAAAGCTGTATTTTAATAAACAAAGTGTAAAGAAAGAGTTTATTGGTTTTTTTTTAGTATTGTTGGGGTTTTTGTTTTGAAGGAATTGCATAAGAAGAGTTACGTGATCAGCAATATAAAATATGTTCCTGTGCCTACATGTAGGTGGGATGTACCATAAAGCAAAATTCTTTTAGAAAATGTCATGTTCCAGCAGCAGACTTGGTATGAGTTTATACATTTGTTTAAAATTTTGTGGGGGTTTTTCTCTCTTTGTAGGATATGGGTCCTCACATCTTCCAGACTTGTCCCTCTGCAAACTATTTTGACTGCAAAGCAATGTCCATTGGTGCTCGTTCACAGTCAGCACGAACTTACTTGGAGAGGCACATGACTGAGTTCACTGACTGTGAGTAATGGAACCCTCTTTACCTACTGGTATTCATCAATTCTGCAATTTATTTCCTGCTGCCACTCCATTCTTTTGTATTTAGTGAGATGAAGATAAATCTTGGGAGCCAGGTTTTGGCATAATTGTAAATCTACACAAAGACAAAATCATAGAGAATATGGTTGATGAGATTTTCATGTCTTAATATGTGGATGTTTATTACATCTAGTGGAAAGAGAAGCTGTGCTCAAAAAAACTGTGAAAAACCTAAAAAGCCTCTGCGCTTTTTAACCCAGGAGAAGTGTAATCGTTTCCATAGCAGAGCAGGGATAGTATATCAGGGCAAGTATTTAGGTGCTGCATTTAAAGTGATGAATTTATTTTTGTATGGAATGATTATGAGGAACCATTGAATACCTGCTTGGGGGGAAAAAAAACTTGAATATCACTGAAGATAAGGTAGGTGTCAAAACCAGATGCACTTGACCTCAAGTATAGGGGAAGGCTGGTATCTCAAGAAAAACTTTTACAACCAACTCTGCTCAGTACCAGAAAGGAGAGGAGCTCTGGGAATCAAGTTAACCAAGCTGATTTTGTAGTTGTCAGCTAGAACAGGAAGAAGGGGAATGAGTGTCTAGAGGTAATACCATGTGGTTTGTCAGTGTCTTTCTGATCCCATTTGAAGGTAATCTAAATGAGCTAGTTAAACATGGACTGCGAGCCCTGAGAGAGACTCTTCCTGCTGAACAGGATCTGACCACCAAGGTAAGGAAAAGGTTTCCTTAAGGAACTTTACTGCCATTGTTACTTGGAAGTACTGTAACAAAATTCTTGTGAAGTGTGGCTGGCACTGAATCTTGCAAGCTGAATACTGGTAGATAATACCACCTTCATTTCATGTCACCAGTTTATCTGCTGTTCCCTGATCATCTCAGATTTAAGACTCTTTACAAAAATTATGCTTTCACTAAATAAGACATTGTTTCCCTGGGGGCTTCACTCTATTTTAAACTTTGATGAGTGTTTAAGATGCGTTACATGCAGCTGTAGAATCACAGCTTTGCACTGTAAGCACAGTCAGTAATTCACCTGGGAGGTGAGTGAAGGTAATGCACCAACAGTTCAGAGAGTATCCAGCATCACAAAAGCTGCACAAACTTTTGGCATTGAATTGAGGAACTGTTGAAGAAGAAAATTCTAAGGATATCCATTGGTTGCTGTGGCTGTGGCTAATCTAGCATTTTCTGTGGTTTTTTATTCTTAGTTCACCATGTTTTTTAGAAGTCTTAAAATACTGAAAATCAAAATGAGATTAAAATAGGCGGTTTTGAGAAATCGTATGTGTTATTAAAAAGAAAATAAAATGAAAGAAATTGAAACCCTTGAATGGCTTTACTTAGAAGAGTTTGAAATGTGATAGCTTTTTAAAGTGAAAGCTGTAAAGCCAACGTTAATTGCAGGAAAATTCTTCTCACTGCTTTCAACACTTTGCTTGACAGAATGTTTCAATTGGAATCGTGGGCAAAGACATGGAGTTTACCATCTATGATGATGATGATGTAGCACCATTCCTAGAAGGTCTTGAGGAGAGACCACAGAGAAAGGTGAGTGGTTCAGATGTTCAGAATAAATAGGCTTAGTTGAAAGACAGTAATTAGATATGATCTATTATGTTTTAAATAAATTTAACTCTACTACTGTAGTAGAGTTTTAGAAAGGCAATTTTTAAAATATCAAGTTACTATATGAACACTGTATAATCTTAACTGGTAACTCAGCTGCTTATTAAATCAATTTATGCTGAATTTATGCCAGGCTGTTGCAGTGCCATCTTCTTACCTCATCTCTGATTGAGTACAAGTTTTCACTGTTCTGCAGCAGAAGTGGCTGCACATGTTTCTCATGCCCTTTGCAAGATTTTTCCATAGGCTCCTAATTACCAACTGTGTCCTGCTCGTGCTTAATTTGGATAACAGTAATTTGTGAGCTGTAGGCTGACATGAACTGCATTTGCCACTCATGGTGCTCCAGTGGGGATAAAGCTGACATGTCAAATATTGTCTTCTGCCTTCCTAAAATATTTCTTTTCCCTCTCTCTAAGACGGTTCCACCTGTTGAAGAAACCGTGGAAAAGGCAGAGGAGCCGATGGAGCACTAGTTGGTGGATGAGTTCCTCTGTTAATGTATAATTATCCAGGAACATTTATCCATTTGCTGGTAACTTTATCCTCACCTATATACGTTTTCTGACTCTACATTCTGAGGATTGCTCATAAAGAAAGAAACCAGCCCACCTATCCTTAAAAGGCAGGAGGTCATAACTGGGTGTAAGTGCTTGGACAAGAAAGGGGTAATCATTTTCTAAATAGTACATGATACTGTTTTTTTAAAGAAAAGATACTGTCTTTAACTCATAAGGACAAGTGGAAATAAATCACTTTCTTGGACTCTGCTGTGAGTTTGGTTTTTTTAGTCTGAAAAAACAGCTATTCACAAATACTTGTGTCATACCAAGGTGCCATTGTGTGTTTGACGGTTTGTCAGAGTGAGTGTTTGCTTACTGGAGAGAAATGTGGTGCTCTTGGAAACTGTTGAGCTGAGAGGACCTTAAAATGCTTATGAAACCATAAAGTAGTCATGGAACAAACAGCGTACAGCATTTCCCTGTGTAAACTTGTCCCAACTGAAAAAGCATTTGTGGTTATGAGGCTGAAGAAGCGTGAAGCTGACAACCAGCTTGTGTTCAATTTTTTGGGGGGTATTTAGTCAACCCCAGCTCTTTTGCAACTGTGTCAGTGTTTCTTTAGAGCCATAAGCCAGCCTTGGGGCAGCACTGGGCTTTTAGCTCGCTGAGGGCTGAATTGAAGTAACAAAAAAGTACCTGCAGTTCCCCTTGCAGGTCTGAGATGAACTATGGAGTCTCTGCATTGCTGCTGAATGAACAGGTCCTCCAGGGCCTTGTCCCTTCAGCTTGTTCAGCACCTGGTGCTCTTTGGATTTAAGCTGAATGCCACAGAATTTGGGACTAACAGTGACTTTATCAGGGTCCTCTGCCAGGGAAGCCCAGTGAATTGGTGCTTCCTGGGTGCGATGCTGTATTTTAAGCAAAATTAGTTCAGTCTTTTCCATTTTTTATGTTGGATCATTCTAATGTAATTATTCTCCCTCATGACTGCATTGAAAATGATAAGAAACAACTTTTTGGGGTGGTCTCACATAGGGACCTGATAGCCTGCTCACTGTGCTTAAAAAAAAGGCCTGAAACTTGCAGCTTGTTTAATTAATAAATATTAATAAATTAATAACAACTGATAAATCATGGTGCCATTTGGAACAGTCTTTAAATACTATCTTGAATCCATACAAACTTTTCAGTCATGAAAATAGCCAAACAGTCATGTCAGGGCTGCTTTTACTTTTCCTAAATTTTTTTTATTCTAGTTTTTCCCTGTTATTTTCCTATTAATTTCTGCCCTTTATTCATTTTTCCTCCCTTTATTAATTTTGCCCCTTATTTACTTTTTCACCATTATTTATGTTTCCCCCTAAATGATTTAATTTTCCCATTAGTTTTTTCCCCTCCTTTCCTTTCCCTTGTTTTTCCACCTCACATTGTTTTTCTTCTCTCCTCCTTTTCCCCACACTTATTTTCCCTCCCTGTTTTTCCCCTTTGTTAATTTATTTACCCTCTTCTTTATTCATTTCCCGTAATCTATTGTCCAGTTCCTTACTAATTTTCCCCAATTACCTTTTTTTAACCAGTTATTTCTTTTCTTATTTATTTTTCTCTTTATTATTTCCCACCCCCCCTTTTTTGTCCTCTTTTTTTTTCTTACGTATTTAATTGCTATCTATCTATCTATCTATCTATCTATCTATCTATCTATCTATCTATCTCTCTAATCTTCGGAGGGCTTTTTAATCTTAGTTTCACACAATTTTCCGGTGTTTTCCTGCATCCCGAGCGTCCCCGATCTCCCCCTCCGCCCGCGCGGGAAAATCCCGCTGCCCCCTCAGGGCCGTGACGTCACAGCGCGGCCCCTCCTCGCGCAGCTCTCCCCGCGCGGCGGCGCCGCCCCTTTGCCTTTCGCGCTGGCGAGAGGCGTGTCCCGCCGCGGCCGCCGTAC
>VZRQ01008854.1:228729-289395 GCA_013397975.1 Machaerirhynchus nigripectus | reverse complement strand
GGCGTGCCCCGCCGCGGCCGCCGTACGCGCGATGTGGCCGGGGCGGGCGTGGCTCCACGTCAGCCATCGCCGGAGCGGCAGCGCCGCGGGCTCAGCTCCGCACCGGGACCGGCCCGACCCCACCGCTCAGTACGGAGCCGCACGGTCGGGCCGCGGCGGCCTCGCGGGGCCGGGGGAAAGGGGAGGGCGCCGCCCCTCCGCTGGGTACCGCAGGCCCGAGGCCTCAGGGCCCCGCCGGCATCCTCCCGGTGGCCCCCGGCAGGGCCCCGGGGGCGCGGGGCGGCTGTGGGAGGGGTTGTGGCGCGGAGCGGGCTGCGGGGCTGGCGGGGCTCGGGCTTTGCTCAGGGGAATGGCAGGCGGGCGCGGGCATTGAGGGAAGTTTTGCCTCATAGCTTAAAATGCCCGGGCTTGGACTAGAAGTAGGAACTCAGACATTAAGGGAGAAATACTCCTCAGCTGGCTCTAAATTTGTCGAAATTTTTTAGTAAACATTTTTAACACTGTATTTTAGTTGTGCATCAGTAAAACGGTGCATTCTTAGTGTTTTGGTTCATAAGGTGGCCCCGCTCCTAAGGCTCCCCAGGGATGTAGGTGGCGAGCAGGCGTGGCTTTTTGTCTTCCTGGGCTTTGTAAACTTTGTAACTTTCGATTTCCTTGAGTGCCGAGGCTCTAGCACAGGTTGACAAGAGAAGTTGTGGGTGCCCCATCCCTGGAAGTGTTCAAGGCCAGGCTGGATGGGGCTCTGAGCAGCCTGGTCTGGCGGAAGGTGTCCCTGCTGATGGCACGGGGTTGGAATGAATTCATCTTTAAGGTCCCTTCCAACGCAAACCATTCTGTGATTCACCACAGGTGGCAGAAATATTATTGCTGGAGAGTTAAAACAGCACCTACATCTGTGTCCGTGTGGACTCTCAAAGATCAAACTGATTTCAAGTCTTGGTGCCTTGCAAGGAGGAAAACTTGGTGGTGGTTCTCCCTGCCAAGTCTCCCAGCTCTCAGGAGAGAGGAGAGCTCTCAGGAGGATTGTTTCTCATTGCTGCTTCTCAGAGCCCGAAGTGCACTCATTTATCACACTTCAGAGACATGTTTGACCGTGATTTTGGAAATTTCTGCCACTGAGGTCTTTGTATGAGTGAAGATACCTGCCCTGCTTTCGCAAGGATCTATGTTATGGTCTGTGTAGTTGTTCTTGTAGGTGAAGGTGCTGGCTGCAGGGCTTTGAGGCAGGAGTTCTGGGTAACAACATCAGAAAAATAAGCAAAAAGTCTACTGTTGAGGCAAGAAAACAGTTGGAAAAGGCCTCTGAGATCATCGAATCCAACCTTTGACTGATCACCACCTTGTCACCTAGGGCATGGCACTAAGTGCCACATCCAGTCATTTCTTGAATGAGTGGTTTATGTAGATATTTGTAAACAACAAGCTTGAGTGACCTAGTCCTTAAAATACAGAATTCATAACTGAAAGAGGAGTGTGTCCTTAAAAATTTGTATTGCAATTATTTTTGGGGTAGTTGTGGTGCTGATTGAGGTGAGTTGTTTTCTTGTGTGGAAAGAGGCAGCAGCCCAGGTTAGCACAACTCCCCTGCTCCCTGTTCAGGGTGAGGTTCCCTGGGTGCCCTTTTGATGAGAAAAGGGAGTCTAAGACTTCCAGACAATTAATGTCAATAAAAGCTGATTTATTTTGACACAATTTCTGTAGAAAGTATAGAATTGCTCATGTAACAGACAGTAAGAGTTTTCTTTGCTGTGCTTGTCAATGTAGTAGCATAGCATTAGCCAAGCAAGCTCAAGCTTGAGCATTTTTTATTACTTTAGGAATAGAGTAAAAAGGTTGATTTGATCCTAGATGTCTATTATATAAAGAATAAACAAACATGAGAATGAGGATTGATACAACAAAAGAGGTTGATTTGATCCTAGATATCTATTATGTAAGGAAAAAACAAACATGAGAATGAGAGTTGAGCTTAATAGCAAATTTCATTACCTGGACTGCCACGCACACAGCAGCTTTGATCGATCTGGAGCCTTCTTGTCCTTTTTCACCATAAAAAGACTTGGTTTCCTCATTAGTGTCTAGTGGAGACAGTAGAGTTGAGCTGATCTGATGATCCCTGGCAGGTAAAATGCTCCTCTCTCCATCACATTGTCTTTTCTCCCATCCTTGGTTTCTGCTCTGTTGGATCTCTTGCTCATCTTCAAAGCTTTCTTCATAGACTGATTCAACTTTTTAATCAAGTCAAGAACTTTTATCTTTTTTTCTCTTTTTCTGGGAAGTTTTTCAGCCGATTTTGCAGCTTGGGTCAGTTCACCTGAGGTGAGGCACACAAGCTGGGAATGTAATGGGAATATACAGCCGGGATCAGGGGATGATTCTATGAGGGAGAAGCTGCTGCATCCATTTGGTTTCAGTCAGGTGCCCTGTACACTTCTGTTATTCCTTACTGTGCCCAAAATGTAGGAAATATTTTGTTCTTTTTTGATTGTCTCTGAAAATGGCAGGCTCTTCATCTTTGTGGTACTAACAGGAGTATTTTAGGGTGACAGGAAAGTGAGAAGGCTTTTGAATGTGGCTTCTCAAGAAACCCAGCAATGCCTTCAAGGCATTAAGTCAGTTATAATAATGTTCTTGTGTTTATTAGTAAAATCTTTTAACTTTGGGATGGCTTTGTTTGCTTGGTTTTTAGGTTGTCTGACATTTGTGTGAAAATAATTCTTCCCTTGAGAGAACTCCTGTAACCAAGAGCCATGACTGCTGCAGAGAACGTGTGTTACACGTTAATCAATGTTCCCATGGATTCAGAGCCACCTTCTGAAATCAGCTTAAAAAATGACCTAGGCAAGTATTGACAGTGACTGAAGGATACTCCATCTTGCCTGAATCATTCTCTCACTGTGCCTTTCCTAGAATTTTGTTTACGTTTTATAGACTCAAGCAAGTGCATTTGATGTTTATTTTCTGTTGATTTTTGAAAGCTGTAGATTCCTCTGTTTGCTGTGCTTTGAGAAACTTCGTGATAAAATCTTTTGTCCTCCACAGTCTGTGCAAAATCTGAAATATTTTTTTTTTTTCTTTTTGAGAGTTTGAAGTAATACCTGTTTGGGCTAAGGCAGATTTGATAAAATTTTTTTAATAAGCAAGAAATTGTATTTTCACTTGTTCAGTGCACTGCGGAACATGCTGGCCAAAACAGCAGTGTTAGTATCTGGTATATGTGTAACATCAGAGCACATTGCAGTATCCTGGTATAAATTTAAGCATTGAAACAGCCTTGGAATTTGAACTCTTTCAATTCCAATGTATTGATCTCAGACTAAGTCAGAATTCCATGCTTATTTTTAAGTATCTCTTTCTTCCTCTTTATCCTTTAATAGAAGTAAGGGCATGAGTTTTATTGGTACACTCTATTTCACTCCTTCAGAGGGGTTTGTATCTTCTGACACTGAAGATCAGTATTCCTGTTAAACTAACTGTGACATGTCAGCCTTCCTCACTTCATTTCTTCCTCTAGAAAAAGGAGATGTCAAGTTGAAGACGGAGGCCTTGAAGAAAGTAATCATCATGATTCTGAATGGTGAGAAACTGCCTGGGCTCCTGATGACCATCATACGTTTTGTGCTGCCTCTCCAAGACCATACAATCAAAAAGCTGCTGCTTGTCTTTTGGGAGATTGTGCCAAAGACCACTCCAGATGGCAGGCTCCTGCAGGAAATGATCCTCGTGTGTGATGCATACAGAAAGGTAGCCTCTTGTTTATTTCATAGGTTGTGTTCCCGTGCTGGATCTTTATAGAAGGGATATAATTTTGTGTTATTGAATAAAAGTAAACATGGTTTATGCTCAGCATTCCCTTCCTAACAGTTGTGTCTCAGTGCTTCAGAGCTGGATAACTGCAGATAGGCAGCAGACCTGCTACCAAGGAGTTTTGTGTTCTTCTACTGTTACGACTCAACAAAAATTTAGTGCTCTTTGTTTCCATGTCAGTGAACATTAAAGGTGAGGGGTAACATAATTATCATCTTCAAGGTGTCTTGAGACCAGCCATGGGTCAGAAAAGGACACTATTGTGGTATATTTGGGAAACTCCTTCATAAAGATATTAAAGGCCTTCAACTTTGGGAATGGGTTGGAAACAGATGAGCTAATATATACAAGAAGTTAGTATCTAATGTGGAGGAATGCCCACAGGCTGAGCTTTCACAGCTGTGGTAATCAGAGAAAACAAATAACAATCCAGAAAAAAAATCCTGCAGGCTTTGTAAGTTTTACTGCTCAGAAATACATGTTTTTAAATATTGTGGGGCAGCAGTGCTTTAGGAAAGCATTTCTTGAGAAGACAGTGATGTGTCGTCATGGATGTTGAGAACTTCTACCATGGGAAAGCTGCACATGGGAGAAGGTGGCAAGTGCATTCATCTGGAGAGTCTGCTATTTCAAATATGTTTCTTGTTGGTTTTAGGATCTTCAGCACCCAAATGAGTTTATCCGAGGCTCCACTCTCCGTTTTCTCTGCAAGCTGAAGGAGGCAGAGCTGCTGGAGCCTTTGATGCCGGCCATCCGCGCGTGCCTGGAGCACCGGCACAGCTACGTGCGCAGGAACGCTGTCCTGGCAATTTACACCATCTACAGGTAAGTGCAGAAACAATTCACAATCCTGCATGCACAAGACCAAGGCTGCCTTTAGTTTTTGAGAACCCAAATATTTATCAATCCCTGGTGTGGTGTTTAGAATTTTTATGCTTGTTTGCCATTTGTATCTAGTGAGCATCCTGGGGTTCTTCTCCTTACCAGTAGCTCTTCTAATTACGATTTTTTTCTTGTAAAGGAACTTTGAACATCTTATACCTGATGCTCCTGAATTGATCCATGATTTCCTGGTGAATGAGAAAGATGCAAGCTGCAAAAGAAATGCATTTATGATGCTAATTCATGCAGATCAGGTAAGGATACCTGCCCTCAAAGTCATTTGGTTTAATAATTGAAATATGCTGGGTAACTAGCCAGTAGTTTGTTGGTTGTATAAACTACTTGAATTCATAAAAACCCCTGTGTATGATAGTGTTAATGCTTTTGTGGGATATCTGGTACTGTTAATGTAGATCTTTAGTGCTCTGTTTGTTTTAAAGGGGAACTACTCTGTTTGGTGAAGGTGCTGAAAAATGTGAGCATAACCACACTGAGAAGCGCTCCCATTATCTACTGTACTAAAGCTTTTGTAGTTGCAAGAGAAAGAAATGGCAGTTTCTGTTCAATGTTTTAGATTATTTGCTCTACAGGCAATTGCCTTTTGTGCCTAATAACTGTTAGTTTTCTCTCTTTTTGCCCTCTATAGACAGGATGGATTTTTTTGTTCTTCAGGTCTGTAGTGTTTTCCTAAACTGTTGAAGTGTTGCATAAAGGCTGTTTCGTATTTTGATTTTTAAAATGTGTTTCAATTTAAAATTCAACTGAGTGAACAAACCCTGAGTCATGTAAAATAATTTATCTTCTATTTGTGTAGGATCGAGCTTTGGATTATTTGAGTACCTGTATTGACCAAGTGCAGACCTTTGGTGACATCCTGCAGTTGGTTATTGTTGAACTAATTTACAAGGTAAAAGGGAAATATTGTGGCATATTTGAAATAAATGCAGGTGTTGGGTTATATTAGACTGTTTTTTAAAAGGGATAGACTGTTGCTGGAAAAGACATCATAGCTGCCTTCTAGTCCACATCAGGAAGATGTCTTTGCTTAATACAGCTGAATAAGATTTGTCTCTTGAAACGATAAAAGAGCTCAAGTGTGCACAGTGTAGAGCAATATGTCTCACATGATTTGCTGTGATGGGGACTGTGTTACCAGACTGATCTTCATGGGCATGAGCAGGGCATCTCTTACAGAAGCTGGAAGAGGCTCTGCCCTTCCTTTTGATGGCAGATTTTAAGACGCTGTAGCATTGCTCAGAGTTGTTGAGAACAGCTTTTGAAGAGCCTATTGTGATTAGATTTTTACAGCTGTGAATGACACTTCCTGTCACCAGAAAAAGTTGTCACTTTTTGCTTAATTCTCTCCTCTCTGTAAGACAGTGGAGCAGGTAAGCTGTATGATTAAGAAGGATAAGAGCAGTAGCTCTTTTCTATATGTGCCAACTGTGGATCATTCTTTTATTGAGGTCTGTCACGCGAATCCATCGGAGAGAGCTCGGTTCATTCGCTGCATCTACAACCTGCTGCAGTCCTCGAGTCCTGCAGTGAAGTATGAGGCTGCAGGTACTCTGGTCACACTCTCCAGTGCACCCACAGCAATCAAGGTATGAAAATGATGTTTTCAGCTCTTCAGTAGCTTCTAGTGCACTGAAATGAACACTGTGCACTGCACTTAGAAGGAGTGAAGGCTTTAGTAATATGGGCTGTGCAGCACTTCTCATGTGAAACACTGTCTTAAAGTAGCTCTTAGAACTGGTCACAGAAAGAGACTGAGCAGACCTGGAGCTAGTGGACTTCATGTCACTTTGGTAGGGGCAGGCTTGCATACTGTGCAGACTGTTGGACCAACTTGCAATTTACCTGGCCTAGTTAGCAAAGCAGATCACAGCTGAAGATTTCAGAGATTGGATGAAATTTTTTACTCATGAATATGACCAATTTCAGACCAAGGTGGAAGCATAAAGCAATGAGGATTCATGTTGATTACTGATTGACCTGAGGTTCTTAGTTTTATGTTTGTTCAGCTGATAATTTAAGATTACTTAGAAAATTTGAACTTGTATGGAAATTTCAAAGATATGTTATGCATAGATTTAAAGTGTTGTAAATGGTAGTTTACAAAAGTCAGGGGGAGTATGCATTCCAACATTCTTGGTTTGGCATACTCTTTTGTTGAATAGAGATACTGTACACGGAAGCTGTCATTAAAACCATATCTGGATAGGCTAACACTGCCAACTCTTTGAAGTTGGTTTTCATGCCCTGTTGCATGTTTCACAGCTGACCCAAAGCATTTCAGATAATCTATCTTAGGTCTTTCTTTGAATTTGAAATCAAGTCTGTGTATTGTAAATTGATGCCGTAGTGAACCTTCCTATGTGATTTTTGTAACATGGTGGTAGAATCGATTTATGATGGACCAAAAAATTTATAAGTCTGTTCATCAGGTTAATTTCTGAGCCAACTCTGAGTAGCTGCTTTAATAGTAAAATAGAAGAAGCCTTTTCCTCAATTTTGGAAATTTTCCAGTTTCTCTTATTCATTACTTAAAAAATGGTTTTGATCCTTTTAATTTTAGGCTGCTGCCCAGTGCTACATAGATTTGATTATTAAAGAAAGTGATAATAATGTGAAACTGATTGTCTTGGATCGGTTGATTGAGTTAAAGGAGCATCCCTCCCACGAACGAGTGTTGCAGGTATGTGAGCTGTCTCTTTCCCTGTAAGCCTTAGGAAAGAAAAGCCTTCAATAACAGAGCTTCCAGGTTTTTGCAGTGTATGGAGAGAAGTACTTCTGAAGTTTCAATTTTCTGTTGGTATGTTTTTGGTCAAAACATATTGGATGGACTTTTATGTTTATGACTTGCTGCTTTTATTGTCTGCATAAAAATTAACAATGATAAATGCTGTCCTGGTTGTAAGGTTTAATGGTGTAGCTGCATGGGAGACTTCTATGTAAATGCAGAATGTATTAAATGAACGCTGAGTTCTAATGCCTGTTGCTTGCTTGTCAGTAGATTGTATATTTTGTATCAGAAAGACTTTGAAAATCACTGAGGACTGACAGTTAGAACTGTATGAAAAGGAAGTAATTTAAAACAGCAAAGTACTTATTTTGTTATTGTTTCAGGATCTGGTTATGGACATCCTCAGAGTGTTGAGTACCCCGGATCTAGAAGTGCGCAAAAAAACCCTTCAGCTGGCTCTGGATCTTGTGTCTTCAAGAAATGTGGAGGAGGTAAATTACTTGTACATTCGATTCATTACACTATTTTCTTTCTTTTGAAAAATGTCACTTTTTAAAAATTTGGTTTGATCTTTTCTACAGCTTGTGATTGTTCTGAAGAAGGAAGTGATTAAAACTAATAATGTGACAGAGCATGAAGATACAGACAAGTACAGGCAGCTCCTGGTTCGGACACTGCATTCCTGTAGTGTTCGCTTCCCAGACATGGCTGCAAATGTTATTCCAGTGGTATGCAAATGTTTCATTATATTGTCATTAAATGTGTTATACATATACCCAACACCTGCAGAGTTGCTGAAGCTGAGGTGTTCCTAAGAGTGGCCTCACAGAAGCAATGCTATTTTTAATTCCTAAAGAAACGTAAGACTTTTGATGCTGTAATTATTTGTCTTCTGAGACTATTTTTAAATGTTTTTGAAGAACATGAGCTGAAGAGGACCTTTAAAAGTGCAAAAATTTGTATCACTAGAAAAACAGTTTGGGATTATGGTAATTGGTACTTGTTTGGAATGTACTTAAGGTTGTTTGACTTCGGTTTTGTTTCATGGGAGATCCATAAACAATTTTATTTTTCTGAACGTAGAAGGGAAGTATTGTACAAACTTACCTGTGCTGCTGTTTGTGCTGATGTTCACCCTTCTGTGGCAGCTGATGGAGTTCCTTAGTGACAACAATGAAGCAGCAGCCGCTGATGTCCTGGAGTTTGTGCGGGAAGCGATCCAGAGATTTGATAACCTCAGACCTCTGATTGTTGAGAAGATGCTTGAAGTCTTTCACGCTATTAAATCTGTAAAGTGAGTCCAAAATATGGTGTCAAACAGACTTTGGAGCACCTGGTGGCTCACTTGCGTTGAATGTACATTGTCACTAAATGTGTACCATAATCCATGTGACCCACAGGGGGTGACTGAAGCTGAGATATTTCGGGATGGAGGATTTCTAGGTACAACTTTCTTCTTGCCTACTTGTACAAGAGATAAATTGGGTGTTTGTTGCATTGAATAAAGAAAATAAATTCAATTTGAATTTCTATAATGCAGTTGATAATTGTAATTCCACTTGCTAGGAAATAGCATTGTTTTTGAGGGCCAGCCATGAAGTAATATATTTGTTAAAACAGAATTCCTAAGGAATTTGCACTTGTAGGCAACTGGAAATACTGTACATTTATTGGAAAACCCAGTCTAACACAGACTGAGCTTAACAAACTGTAAAGCTGTTTTAGTACCTTTCAGGGCTCTAAAAACATTGTGTTCTGATGAATCTGTAAAGATTAAGTCGTATAAGAACTTCCCTGTGTCAGAAGAGCACTGTGTCATTCTCCTAATACACAGAAAACTCTGAATCCCATCTCCATTGTAATCTCATTAAGTGGAGGAAAAAAAAAACCCTCTGAAGCGTTGCTATTATTTTCCTAATCTTCATTCCTGTTCTGATTTTTCGTTTTCTTCTGTATAATGGAAAAATCAGTTTGTCTCAGTTAAATGGAGAGTTTAGAGCTGACTTTGTTCACATGCAGTTGAGTATTTCCTTATGATCACAATGAAATTTAATTTTGTGTATGTCAGGATTAACACAGATGGAAATAAATTTGTAGCAGAGAATATATCTAATTTGATATACTTGTTCATGAGTTTACTGAGGCTCAAAGGATAATTGCTTTTGATTTAAACTGCTTTTGTCAGCTGTGTCCTTTTGAATTTGTCAAGACCGGTCTTTACCACCTGACCATAAATCAGTTTCCTTGGTGCTAGTTTGAGTATATCATGAAACCATGATTTAAATTACTGTTCTTGTTTTAGGATTTATCGAGGAGCATTATGGATCCTGGGAGAATATTGCAGCACAAAGGAGGATATACAAAGTGTAATGACAGAGGTTCGCAGATCACTCGGAGAGGTGTGTGTACTTTGGGGTTTTTGTGCTTACTGGCTCTTTGTAGTTTTTCCTGCCATTATGCACTGGGTTTTCTAAGAAAAAGGTATTTTAGAAAGAGCGAGTAAGATGCAACAGTGTCTTGAGGACTTGGGATGTGAAATGGCACCAGGAAATGCCAATGTAGTGCACAGGAAATCTTAAGTAAAAAGCAGTCAGGGTTTTGCATTTGTTACTCATTTTTTTCAAGTAGCATACTTGAGCTGAGAATAAGTGATATCTATTAAGAGTTGAGAAATTCCTTATTTCAGAAAATTATGGCAAATTGGAAAATTACGATCTATTATATCCAGTAGCAAAGAAAATATGTTAAGTCTGGGTTGTTCTGAGAGAAAGACTTCTCTGAGAAAACTTAATTCATCAATATGAGCTTTATTGCATGTGTAGGAAGCTTCTGTATGTATTTCAATATCTGCTTATCCCCTCAAATTCTCCCCAAAGCATTGCACTGTAGCTGACCTTTTGCTTATAAAAACTTAAGTAATGCAGGTAATTTTTATTAGAACCTACTGCAGAACGAAACCGCATCTTCTATTTTGATTGTAACAATTGTTTCCTGCTCATTTCTAGATCCCAATAGTAGAATCTGAAATCAAGAAAGAAGCTGGTGAGCTCAAACCTGAAGAAGAGGTGTCTGTGGGTCCAGCCCAAAAATTAGTGACAGAAATGGGCACTTATGCAACACAAAGTGCTCTTAGCAGTTCCCGACCTGCCAAAAAGGAAGAAGACAGGTATTTCACGCTTGGCCAGGAGTGACTTGGTTAATTTTTATCTTCTTTTATTTGAGTGGTATTATCGCTCATGCAGAGTACAGTGGTTGAGGGAATTTCCTGTTTTAAGGTATTATCTCAACTAGATAGTATCCAATAGGAAGTTGCCCAATTGCTTAGTGTTTAGTAATCAAAACTTACTGCATAAATAAGAACTTTATTAATTATGATATCCTAAATTCTAGTTGATTTTTTTAACATGTAAAGCTCTCTCACAATTTTAGTTGGATACAGAGATGTTGTCTTTAGATTAAAACATTTTCTTCCCTTGATACCACCTTGCACTACTACACCTCTCTCTCTGTAGTCCATGTGAAAATGACTGTGTGACTTGTGAAAATCTCTATTATCTGGAAAATTACTTTGAGAAGGAAAAAACCCAACCTTGCGAGGTGTTTCAAGCTTGTTTTGCTTGTACAGTATCAAAGTTAAGGTATCAAGAGAAGTAGGCTGAAGATTGTCATCCAAAAGTAGTTTTCTGAGGATCATTTTTCTTCGCAGACCTCCCTTACGAGGATTCCTGCTGGATGGAGATTTCTTTGTTGCAGCTTCTCTTGCTACAACTTTAACCAAGATTGCTTTACGTTATGTGTCCCTAGTTCAGGAAAAGAAGAAACAAAATGTGAGTCATCTCTTGTGCTTTCACATTCAAGGAGGAGCTGCTTGTTGCCTCTTTTCTTTTAAATGGATGCCAGATGGGTTAACTCCAGAGTGAACTGCCAGTTATGTGATTGGATAATAATGATAGTTTGGGTCATAAACAGGACCTGCTGGTTTCCAGCCACTCTATCTAGACAGTCTCTGAATCATTCTGCTTGGTTTCAGATAACAGGTACTAAAAAACTAACTAATCTGTTCGGCGATGTTATGATTTGATTAAGAGGCACCTTTTTTTAAATAAGTAAGAAGTCAATATTTCTGTGAAGCTGTGGCAAATGCAGTAACCTTCTTCCATTCTCTTTTCTTTGTCCTCCTTCTCAGTCCTTTAATGCTGAAGCTATGCTGCTGATGGCCACTATTCTCCACTTGGGAAAGTCTTCTCTTCCCAAGAAGCCAATTACAGATGATGATGTGGATCGTATTTCATTGTGTCTGAAAGTGCTGTCAGAATGTTCTCCTCTCATGAATGACATTTTCAACAAAGAGTGCAGGCAGTCCCTCTCTCATATGCTGTCAGCCAAGCTAGAAGAGGAGAAACTTTCCCAGAAGGTGAGTTCTTATAAGTGCGTGACCATAAACACTTGGAGTTTTTTACGGATATTCACATCCAAGCTGGTCCCAGGAATTCACCATTTGACTCTGTGTAGGTCAGCTGTTATTTGACTGTGTTTCTGTGCTAAGGAATGGAATTCACTGTGAATTCTTGAATTATTCTCTTCCTGCAGAAAGAATCTGAGAAGAGGAATGTGACAATTCAGCCAGATGATCCCATTTCCTTCATGCAGCTTACTGCTAAAAATGAAATGAGCTCAAAAGAAGACCAGTTCCAGCTTAGCCTTCTTGCAGCAATGGGAAACACACAGAGGAAAGAGGCTGCTGATCCTCTTGCTTCCAAACTTAATAAGGTAGTGGGAAATCAGTGTTTTAATTATATACCTGGGATCACTTTGGGAATTGCAGGCTGGAACTGATAAACCAGACTATGCTGGTTGATTGGAAAGACCCAGGTATATCCTGGTTGGGGTCAGGGGAAAAAGAAAAGCACTTGTGCTTATAGTTGTTACCTTCCCAAATGGGGAGGGAAAGAACAAGGAGGAGACTTGGAGAGTGCTGAGCTGGTGGAATATAGAGAAGAAATTAGGGTTTGCTGGCTTGAAGATCCCAATAAAGTTTATGGGGAAGGGAGCAAGGATGCCAGAAGTGATTAAAAACTCCTTTCTTTGGCTGCTGTATCCGATTGTCAAATGCAGTGAATCCTTACTTCACTCTGAATGCCTTTTTTGTCCTGCTGATTACCAGGACCTGCAGGGGAGGTTTAAAGAGAAGAAATCACTTTATTGATTCATTAGTTATGAGTTAAACCCCCAGACTTTTAAAGACTGGATAAATGCTTTTTGATGTTGAAAATTACCTTTTCATTTTAAGTGAGCATTTCCTTGTCCTGCTGATCATCTTAAGAATAAATGGCATAACATTTCATGTTTTAGGAACTTATCAGTTCAGAATACGTTTCATTTGGAAAGATTTTATAATTGTAATGTGCATGCAGGGGGACATGTGAAGGAAGGCTACTTGTTTTGGAGACTCGTATTAAAAAAGAGTGGATTTAATTGTATTTTATTACTTTATTCTTATTTTTTGTCATTGTTTGACGTGATTCTGTGTTTTAAACCGGTTTCTGAGAAGGCGAATCCCTTTGACTTGTGTCACAGGTTACTCAGCTGACAGGTTTCTCAGACCCTGTGTATGCAGAAGCCTATGTCCACGTCAATCAGTACGACATTGTGCTGGACGTGCTTGTGGTCAACCAGACCAGTGACACTCTGCAGAACTGCACCCTGGAGCTGGCCACGCTGGGTAAGGAGGGCTGGACTGGTGCAAACAAAGCAGCCCTCAGCTTTTGGGCACTGGGCTGTAAGGAATTCCTGAAACACCTCCAAAGTGATGCCAGTTAGTTGCCATGTTGAAAGTATGTTTTTGAAGGCCTTTAAAAGTATAGTTTTTTTATAGTTTTGGTGGAAGTCTTGTATGTAGTGACACTGACAGTGCTATCTGGTGATATAAACCATAGTCAGATTTTATCACTAAAAACGTAGCATTCATTTCCCATTCTCCTTTTTCCCTGAAATACAGACAGGTTTTTTGATGTACTTATTTTCCATTGTGCTGCTACCAAAGACAGGAAAACAAAAATAGGTCAAAATCCCAGCTGATATGGAGCAGAAAGCCATCTGCCCTAGGTGGTTTTTGCACTCAGCCTGAAGTACTTAAGTACGGCATTTACTCAGCTGAAACCATTCCCTGTACCAACAGCTGTACCAGAGTCTTGCTTGAACAATACTGGGGCTTCATTAACTTCTCTCAGAGGAGTCACTGGAGCAGATAATTCAAGAACAGTAACCAGTTTCTTGTTAGTTGTCCTCTGCTTTGGCAGTCAGGAGCTAAAATACATTTACAATATGCTAGGAGAACTCATGTACTTTTCACTATTGTAAATATGACTGGAGGGGCATAACCTTTCTCCTAAAATTTTGTGAATCATTTGATGGAACTAATGTTGGAAATAAATAAAATGGATGCATTATTTAATAGGTTGTATTTTTCTATTTGTCAGCTCAGTAAAGTGGAATTCTGCATTTCCCAGCTGATGTACTGCAAAAGCTGACTTGAGGCATCACTCCTGTGTGGAGAGCTCACGCTGTTCATGCTGTGTTATCAAATTGCAGTTTAATAGAATTAAGAAGTCTTTACAGTTGCTTGCTGAAGGATTAGTAAAAATGCATCCCTTAGTGTTTCCTGGGAGCAATTATATTCAGAATCAAGGGGATACTTTGACCTGTTTATAAATAGCTTAGTGCCTGTAGTGCTGGACATTGTACTTTGGGTTTGAGGCACTTGACTGTAGGGTTAGGTCTTTTGATGTTGTCAGTGATTAAAAACGGAAGGTGGAATTAACCATTTCCTTGTTAAATAATTAATACTAAACTTGATCCAAAGCCCATTTAAGTCAGTATTTGCATTTGTTTTCAGCGGGGTTTGTGTGAACACAGGAATATTTTAACTGAAATTTGTATGTAATGTAATCTTATCTTGCAATTAGAAAACTGTAAAGAACAACCGATTCCAAATCAACTAACATCTTCATGGTGGTGTTTAGTGCAGCTCTGTAGATACAGAAATTGAATGACGAGAAAATAATGCGGTGTTGTTCCAAAAGCTAAGCTCATTGTGTACAGCAAATTTTCCCTGATCCCCACCTCCCAATTTCTTTACACAGGTGACTTGAAGCTTGTGGAAAAACCATCTCCTCTGACACTCGCTCCACATGATTTTGCAAACATTAAAGCTAATGTCAAAGTCGCTTCAACGGAAAATGGAATCATTTTTGGTAACGTTGGTAAGTAATCAACTCAGTGTGCAGAATTAACATGAATGTGTTGCATTTTTAACTGCTTAATGAGCTCAAAAATAAGTAAAACACTTAAATTGGGAGAAAAAAATTAAATTACAATGTAAGAGTGTTTTGTGATGATTTAAAAAAAAATCTATATCAGTGTTACTTTAAACCATCACAGAACTACCTACTACTACAGGATGATTTTCAGCGTGAAATTGAGCAAGGGGTAACGGCTTTTAACTGGCAGGTGGTAACTCAGCACCCTTATTAAGTGCAAATTCACTTTTTGGAACATTCAGGTGGTTTTGTGTGTTCTCTTGCAGTGTATGATGTCTCTGGAGCAGCCAGCGACAGAAACTGTGTGGTTCTCAGTGATATTCACATCGACATCATGGATTACATCCAGCCTGCTTCCTGTACAGATGCTGAGTTCAGACAGATGTGGGCAGAATTTGAGTGGGAAAACAAAGTTAGTTTTGTTTTTTGTATGTTATTTTGTTGATGAGGTACAATTCTGTCTCTTGTTCTACAGCAGCTCCTTACAGCAGCTTTATCTATTGCCACATAAACCTCATTCAACATCCTCGTTGGATGTTTGCCTCAAGTAGCTTATTCTGTTACAGCTGTCTTATCAGTTTCACAAGCTTAGCAATGCAATAACTGGGGTTTTGGCTTGCAAAAGAGGTTGTGTGCATTGAGCTTTACCTCCTGGATGGAAGCTGTCCAAGCTGACTGGTGATTGCTGTGTATTTTGGCTCAAAGGTGAGATGGCAACAAGTGTAAGTTTATGCTGAGGCTGCAGGGTTACTCATGCTGCTCAGCCTCTCCAGTTCTGTATCACATTGTCCTGTGGGTTGCAAGGGACCTTTTAAAGGTCATTTAGTCCAGCCTACTGCCAGGGGGACAGGAACATCCTTGTTTCACCTTGCTACTTTACAGTACAGCTGTAGCATAAAGTTCTGGGTGCTGCGTAAGACCAACAAGAAAGTGGGTACGCGTCGTTGTAATTGAGGGTGCCCAAACATAAAGAAAGGGTTTAAGGGAGATAATAAAATATAATACAAGGATAGAGTAGAAACATTTAACCAGAATGGGAGATACTTTATGTGAACTGTAGCCTTGTTGGGTGCATAGGTGTGCTCACTTGAGACTAGATTTAAATGTCTCAAGGGGAACTTGTGCACAATAAATTGTAATACATGGTATATGAAGCCTTAGCAGTTTGTAAACTCCTTCTAAGGTATATGTTAAAAAACAATTTAAACAGGGCATGTAATATGCAATATGATAAAGCCAAGGCAGCCCACTGAGCTTTGTTGCTGAGAGTAATCTCTATCACTGGTTAGAAGCAAACTTTGGACTAGATATTGCTTTTTCTTGTTCTGGCAATGTGTAAACTGTATTCAGACAAGGAGTTCACTGCTGTACAGCATCTAAATGTTCAACAGATTATTATATTAATCCAATACATTTTAGAAATCATGGTAATAGCATGAAATTCTCCATCTTTAACAAGTGGATGGCAGGAGGGGAAGACTTCCTATGATCCCATCACATAGTGGGAAGTCCACCCAGCTTACTGAGTGTGCTGTTCCTCAAGGAGGAATGCAGAAGTGATCTCCTTTATAGAGCCCTGAAGAAGAGATTTCAGAAATACCTGGGGTGCTAATTAAAGTAATTTTTTTTCCTTCTTGAAGGTAACAGTGAATACAAATATCATTGATTTGAATGAATACTTACAGCACATACTGAAGTCAACCAATATGAAATGCCTCACTCCAGAGAAGGTGAGCTATTTCTTGGAGATTTTTAGATACCTTTTTTAGTTCCTGTGCTTTATTGTTTAATTTGGTCAGCATTTGTTATTAATATAACTGCTTGCAATATGAAATAGTACATATACCTCAAAAGTTTTTAAATGAGTTGTCTGAAATGAGTAAAAGCAAATAAATGTTATCAAAACTCTCTGTTGTCCCAAGTTGGAAAAGCAGAATGTACATTTTGATTCATGGCAGCTAAGCTGTAGTATAGACTTGATGGGACCATCTATTTATATAAAGGGTTTTTTTTAGTAGCTCCACATTTCTTTATTCTCTGTCAAAATTTACTTTTCTTTTGCCATTTTAGCCTTTCTGTTGTAAAGCAGAAAAAATATATAGCTACTTGCTGTTAAGATATAGCATGTATGATAGCTGTTAGCTAATATATGTATAGTAGCCAAATTAGGTATAGTAGCTATTTAGCTTCTTTGCCATTTTGCTGTTGGTTAAAACAAACCATAAAATGCCCTCCTGCCTTGTCTTGATGAATTCTTTAGACTGCATAATTTCCAGTATTAATTGTAGGAAAAGGCCACCACTGTTTCCCAGTGCATGATTCCTACAAAACGTTGCACATGAAGAAAGAAGTTTAAACGTGATACATTGACAACTGCCTAGCTAACTTAGGGTGAACTAAACTGTTCAGAGGATTTTGGTCTTTTAAGAGTTCCCCTGTGCTTTCCATAGGCTCTTTCAGGCTATTGTGGCTTTATGGCAGCCAATCTTTATGCCCGTTCCATATTCGGAGAAGATGCCCTGGCCAATGTGAGCATTGAGAAGCCGATTCACCTGGGGCCGGAGGCGCCTGTCACAGGTCACATACGGATCCGGGCCAAGAGTCAGGTAACGGGGCTTGGCATCCTTGGCATTTTTGGGACAATATACCAAGCACTCTTAAAAATCTATGGATTTTTTACAGTCTTTTCTCCTGGTGTGTTACCATAAAATAGGCCTTTGCGCCGAGAATTCCCAATTTTGCCCATAGTGCTGCAAATAGGATGGTATATTCTATTTGCTTTTAAATAAAGAGCAAATATGCCCCAGGTTGCATGATGTTTTTCCTGCCAGATTACGCATTTCAGTGTCACACAATAAGGAAATTTTATACCTGTAATTACTGTTCACTGATTCTTTTTAAAAACAACAGAACAAACCCCAGGTTTTTAGTGAGAATATTTTCTGTAGGTATGTGCTTTGGATTTTAGAATTTCTACCTCCTGACTGAAAAAAAAAAGGGATTTCAAACAAATAAAGTAAAAAAAACAATGTACAATAGAAGTCTTTTTAACAGTGTACAATAAAGGAGTACCTGAGAGTTTTTGCATTCAAACCATTTCGCTTATCTGATGCCACTGTAAAGATTTTGGACTGGTTTAAATTAAAGTTTCTGATATGTTACAGTGCCATTTTTACATAAGATTGCATTCAATTACATATGCCAGCATGGTTTCATCTTGAAATCATCATGCTGTTGAATATGTGGATTCATTTATGCAGTTTCTTTTGAGAGTTCCTCAGTTTCTAGGCAATATTAATATGGCTCTGTGATGAAATTATTTTCCATAGCCTTGGTGCACTGAGTGCGCTGATATCAGCGCTGGGACTTTTCAGCAGTTGAGTTTCAATAACTGGACTGGCAGTTTTAAATTTTCCCCTGGCAGTCCTCTTCCAATTGGTGGGAGGTCAAAAGGTTAAAACTGGTTTTATTCTTCTGCTTTTCATGTTGATAACACATGTAACAGTTGCCAGATCAATTAAATTTCATTGTTTCAATAATACATGTAGATCTAATCTTTACCTAGTGTTGAGGAAGTGACCACCATGACATGTACAAAGAAGTGAACAGCTAGAAATTTCCATGCCACTGACTTAATAGATTTCTATATATGGAACTTCCATTTTAATGTGGATGAGATAAAGTTATTTTCAAGTGAAGTATTTGTGTCATGATTGTTGTCTTTTTTTTCCTTACAGGGAATGGCCCTGAGTCTTGGAGATAAGATCAATCTGTCTCAGAAGAAGACAAGTTTATAAATTTTACCTAATGTCTTTTCAGGTCTTTTACAATTTAACCTTAGGTATGTGGCTTTTGGGATCCAGAACATCTTATATTCTTCAGTGTTCTGTAATTGTAGAAGCCAAGCTTTTGAGCTGAAAGCATTCCAGCAGATAATTTATAGGTTCTCCATGATTGATATTGAGCAAAATTTTAAATCTCCAGGGTTTTTTTTCTTTGTCCTGGAAGTCATGTTTTCTTTGTCTCTAATATATACTGATGCTCACAGTACAATAAACAAATTATGCCAGTACTGTTTTGTCTGTAAATTATAATCTCTATTATCTGATCAGTATAGAATATCTGTCCAGGGGTATTTTGCTACTCTGAGAAAGTTGGAGTCTGTAGTAGCTCAAGTATTCACAATAATGACTAGACCTGAATTTGCGAATGTGTGATCATGATTCTTAAAATACTCTAGTATACCTAGGAGAATATAAATTTGCCAGCTAAATTAAAGGCTGTATATTCTAGATGGTAATGTAATAACTTGGCACAGACAAGCTTGTAGTACCAGAAAAGACTGTCAAAATTCAGCTCTTCCCAGCAAGTTGTAGAACCTTAAACTTTGTTTCTGAAGTGATTCCCTAACGGTGTTATCCCGAGTAACATAACATTGCTGGTGGTGTTCTTATTTTTCAGTTAATGTGGAAAAGACAGCCAAGTGCAGTGTTAAAGCTGCAGCAGCATAAGCAGTTTTTCAGTGAATGCAGCCATTAGCCACGTGCGTGAGCTCAGGAAGGAAAGATTCAGACTCATTATGAGCTTGCAGTGAATTGAATGAAGTTGAAAAGAAAGAGTTGTGAGTAAAGGTCAGGTCAGGATGTTGAAGTGAGTTAACACCATTTAGCTACTAAATCTTAGGCAAATTAGCAGTGGATTGAAACATACAATCATTAGGTTGAAAATACTGTCAGCTGAATCTATTCAGCATTAAGTCTGAATTTGTTAAATTGTTGCACGCCATTACTTCTACAGAAGAGTGTCCAGAGCCAGCACTACTTTTCCAGTTGGCTCAAAGTCCTGCTGCTGTATTTCCACAGCTGTGACCTGCTCCAGAAGGACAGAAGAGAATATTCCAAGTAGCTGATTCCCAAAACATTTAATGCCTTAGTGATGAAAATACCCTTTTTTGTCCTGAATAACCACAAGGAGCACACATGTAAATTCTGAAATTATTGAAATAGTCTGGCCTACTGTATTTTATCTGGCTAAAGGATGGTCGTAGACATGCAATGCAAAACCTGAGCATGGTTTTGCTGAATTAGCTATTTGTTTTTCATGTTTTGAAATCCCTGTTTGGTTCTGCCATTATTTTGGTTTTTAATGAAAGCTCCAGCTTATGCATAACATGATAACAGCAAGAGCTGTAGCTCTTAGTATGCAGGGCTGCTTTGATAATGTCCTTATATCCCTGCATGATCCCACAGCAGCTGTATTCCCTTTCTAGGAAGTTATGCCAGATTCACAAGGATGTAGTAGAGATAATCAAATTATGATCTTAACTACTTAATACTTCGTAATTTGGGGATGAGGGGTGCTGATGGGAGAAAAGCATTACGAGTATGTTGTATGGGAGCTCCTGTGAAATTCCCTGGATATCAGTATGCTGCTTTGGGGTGAGTGTGGGGCATCTCATTCTGAAATCCCTTTAAGCCAAACCAAGATGAAAGAAAATCCTAGGAGTCCAGTGGATGGTTTCATCTCTCCATGAAGACACTGTGAGTTGTAAGACACCAACAGAGACTGAGTCTTACCTCTGTGGGTACTGAGTGGTTCGGATGGGATGGGTTTGCTGACCACAGCCAAGGAAAGGATGTTTTTGGAGAAGGAGAATGACTTCCAGCATGTGTTATCCAAGCCATGTTTCAGTCACCATCTGCTCTCCTCATTGGAGAATAGAAAAACATCCTGGCACATGCAGACATCCGTATTTCAAGTGGCTTAGGCAGCTGGAAGGGGAGCATAATTTTGTTAAGGACATTTTTTGCTATTGGAATTTTATGGAAGGACTGGGAAACACCTGTGCAGCAGAAGCTGCCATGACTTTAGGATTCATTTCCCACCTGCCATATTTTTCAGTAGCTGTCTTGCAGATTTGTTTTGTACAGACGTTCTCAGTGATGGCATGCATTTTTTCTGTAGCCTGAACACTAAAAAATGCTAGATCTGTGTTTCATGTCTATACTTCAGAGATTAAATTCCCTTCTTTTATATATCCATCCTGTTGTGTTCTGGCTAAGCTTTTGCTCATGAGCTCAGATAAGAAACTGATTCTGGTCCTGTGCATACAAAGGAATATCTTGCACAGACCTTCAGGATCCACTTGCAGCCTTTTCATTGCAGTAAAAGCTGGTGTACATCTGTGGCTCTGAATTGTTCCAAACTTTGTACCAGGAGGTTGCTATACCCTGTTTCCTGCACCGCAGTGTGTATTCCATACACTGTGCTTGGGTTAAGGCGGTGTTACTCCACTGCTCTGATTTCAGAAACTTCCATAAGAACAGGAATAAATTACCAGGAGGAGTAAATGGAGCAAGAAAGCTTGCTGCTTTTCCAGTTTTAGAAGTTTTAGATTAAAAGTTTTAGAAAGTCATTGCAGGTTGCAGTGCTGGCATAGCAGGAAGCCAGTTTCTCCTGTGCTCCTGCTCCTGATGTCTCTGCTGCCAGGAATCAGGGCCAGGTTTCTTTATTCAGGCCCTCATGAGGATTTGTATTTATGTCTTATTTAAATGTTAACATGAGAAACACGAATGTTTATCTGAGGACAGGCAGATGTGGGCAACTCTCATCTGGGAGTGGAAGGGCTCGTCTAAGAAAGCATGAATAGGGAGACTGGATTTATAGAAACTTTATAGGTAATGTAAAAAAATAAATTAAAAATCAGGCCGTAGAGGAACTTAATTTGTACACTGACCTTCAGAAAGATTTATGAGTGGTTCTGTAGAGGCAGCTTTATGCACCTCTGAGAAATGTGAAGCCTTGTGTGAGGTATTTGCTCTCTATCGTGTGCTTTTTGGCACATAACTGCAGCTGAAAGACTCAGTCACTTAATCCTGTTAGTTAACAGCACCCTAGCACAATTTTAAAGGCATTTTATAAATTCTTCAAAGTTTTCTTGTGTTGTTACACCAGGGGGTGCTGTCTTGCAACTGATAAATTTTGGGAGGTTGGTTTTCGTTGTCTTTTTTTAGTGTTAAGGAAGAAAGTAAAGGATCTGGTACAGGGATGTGCTGCAAGTTTTGTCATGTAAGAAGCAGAAAGTAATTTTGGCCCACTCTTGGGGTCACTTTCCGTTGGTTTTTGTATATTTTTAGGTTGCCTAGCTAAGTGTAAGCAGTGCACAGCAATTCACAGCTCACATTACTAATACAGTACATCTGTTCAAACACTGCCTTTTCTCTAGAGATTTGGCTTTTCTAAAGCACAGTGAGATAGATTTGGCTGTATACAGCTGGCCTAGGGAGGATCTCCCATTTGAGAGACATGAAAATTAATTCACTAAGAAAGGGATGTAGGTGTAATATAGGAAATTCTAGCTGTAACTTTGCCTGTACGTTTGTAATAATAACCTAGGCCATTTTCTGTTTGAGCAAAGCCAGAAAATATCCACTGTATTTCACTAGATATTTCTCCTGATTTTTTTTGTGTATATTCTGTAGCTTGTGATTTTAGCCTTTTCTAAACTCTGTGCGTAACTTTTTATTTCATCACTGATCCACAATTGTTAAGAATGGAGTTGTTACCAAAATGTGATTTCTTTTGTTTTGAAAGATCAGCATAATTCTTCCAGCCATAGACTGTAGGTATTTTATAATTTGGTTATAAAGTACAAATATTTTATATATAAAATGTAGACATTTTATACTTGAGTTATTGGATGCTGTCAAAACCAGTTACTTTAGACAGGTATAAATCTGCAATTTCTGTGGCTTGTAAGTGCCTATTCTGCTCTTTCTTTCACTGGAATTTCATTTAGGGGAAGCAGAACATACTAAGCTTATTGTTATCCTGGCCCCAACACAAAAGCAGTGTTAGTGGGTCTCACTGTTCCTCCATCTTATTCACAGTGGTTTTCAGGTTTGATGTTTCATGTTTTTCCTGTAACAGCTGATCAAAGTCTTCTACAGCAGATGGTCACACTGTATCTTTTCACTGAAAACGTGGTCTTTTCTTTTTCTAAGGTCTCGCTGTACCAGAAAGAGTTGTAAGAATTTTATCATGCTTCTAATTTTAGTTATGTTCAAAGTTTGGAGATTAATTTCAAAATGCGGTAACGAGTTCTTAATCTGATCTTTCAGAATAACTTCTGTCATTCAAATTTAGACACAAGAATAAACAATGATTTCCGCTGTGTTGTTCTTAAGCTATATGTAAATATTTTATTACTTTGTAGAATTTTCACTTAGATGGGATTCCCCATGTCCTTTTGTTTTTTCCTTCCTTGACTTTAAATATTTTTCACTGATAATGATCTCTACATGATATGTCCAAAACTACCATGATGTGTTGGGTAGGCATCCCTACTTGTAATTGTTTTTCAAATGAAATTCTGTCACCTTCTTTAATATCCACTGAATTCAGTGGTGCTAGTGGACCAGTTTCCTCTGAGCTATGACTAAAAGAGATGAAAGGGCTGTTCATGTGCAGAAGCATGTACCGTTTAGCAGGAGATTATTTTTTGAGGCCAGGAATGGTGGATGGCAGGCCTATGTAAGCCCCTTTAAACTTTGGAGGGTAGAATTGTCACTTCAGAGGTGTCCCCACTTGTGGCAGAGCTCTGTGGGTACTGAAAACCCACTGGGTTCATCTTTTTAAATAATGTAGTGCATGGTTTTAGGTGTGATCTGCTTTGCATGCACAGTAGTCTTTGGGATGTGCTTGAACTCAGCGCAGTTTTCCTCCTGGTGGGACCTGAAGTTGTGACCCAGGGCACTACCCTGTCTCACTTGCAACGTGGCTGCCAGGACCTCCAGCAGTTAGGTCTGTCTGTGGGATGTGCACCTGGGACCGGGACCTGGCAACAGCTTCGTTCCTGGTTAAAACCAAGCCTGGACATGCAGTATCAGAATGGCAACAGTTCAGACCAGACCAAAGCTGATCTCCAGGCTGGTGCCCGAGCTTCACTTCAGCCATGAGCTAACCTCTGTCTTTCCTACCTCGTGCAAAGAAGTAGCTGCCTGCTCCAGGCATTACCCTGTGCTCTGAGACCATTCAGGCTGTTCCTGTTAGTAAGAGGCTGTTCTACATCATCAGGCATCTTGTCAAGAGACCAAATGTACGGTTCTCTGTACCAGATGGGAGTTATGCTCTGGGCTTCAATCTATTAGATCTTAAGCACCATCTCTGCTTGTTTACAGCACTCTAATATCTGAAAACTGCAAATTGAAATGGTCCACTTAATTTCTTGTGTGTTATGCACAGATTTTATACCAACCTGGAAGGCAAGTGACCCTATTTATTTGGTTAGTGCAGCTGATGTTTTCACCGTTTAGAAAGAGAGGGTGTTCACTGGCTCCTTAAAATTACATCCATATTGACATGAATTATTGTTCTAAGGAGAAGGAGGGGGGTTTTGAAATCTTGTCATCTTCAAGGATTGTATCCCTTCAGCCATGCTTGAGCTCGAGGGAGAAGAGAAGGCAGCTTGAATCTGTAACTGATAGCACAATGCAGCAAATCACATATCACTGGTGGCTTCAGACTGGCTGCAAGGTCCCACAGCTGAGCCCAGGGAGAGTCCTGCTGACTGCACTCACTCCTAAAACCCCTATAAATTTTCCATAAATATATCCCTGTAAATAAACCTCTATAAAGTTTCTATAAATCCAGTCTTCCCCAGTTTACCAGGCTGCATTCAGGCAGCTGTTTACCTGCTCAGATAGCACCTACCTGCCAGTAAAAACCCTGGTATAGGGGCATTCTGCTTTTCTGGTTCATACAATGTAGACTTGGTAAAGATTGTCTCAGAAGAGAAAATTCACCCTAAATATGGTAGCTGGTTCCCTGTGCCATCCTGTACTATCCCATGAGAAAAATGTCTGTCTCTTGCCTAGATTTCTGACATGTAGAGACCATCAAGGTGGTTGACAAAACTGAAATTTTCTTCCTTATATTTTACTTATATAAATATTTCCATCGTGGAAAACAGATACACCTTTTACTCAGATTATCAAGAATTACCTTGGGTTCCTAAGTGGGATTTTTTTAATGCCATATCAAACTTTCTTTTGAAGGTGCAAGAAAAGAAGCTATTAAAACATAAAGGTATTTGACCTGATAGTTTAGTGCTTGTATTTTCAAGCACATAACACTACGTTAATGCATCTTTACCAAGAGATACGATTATTCCAGGGTTTGGATGCCTGATCCATAAATAAGAACAGGTGTTTTATTCCTACGCCTGTTCTCACTTGCACTTTCAGACGCACAAGTTCAGCAGTGCTCCTCTATCCAGCCTTAATAAATGGGAATGTTACCGTAGAAACGCCGTCACTCTGGGAGAGGTACGGAACGCCACAGAAACCTGCTCCTGCAGCAGGCAGGTGCTAAAAGCACATCAAGACATTTATCAGTTAATCAGTCAAGCTTAATATTTATGGAAAATACGGATCCTATGAGACTATGGAATGCATTTCTTAATTAAGTGAAAAATCAGGAATTGCATGTGCTCCAGCCAATTCCTCATGTGTTGCTGTAAAGCATGAAGATACAAGCCCTAACAAATACATACTGTCATTTCTGGAAACAAAGTAGTCCCTAACTTCCCAAGCTATAGATATTAAAACACATAAACACAAAGCTGCAAATCTTGTTTAACCTTTGCTCTTTTTTTTAAACAATGTATTTTTGCATTGGTAGTTTTCTTGGAAATTATTGAAGTTTGTAACTGGGGCAGCCATGTTTCCAAAAGCTTGTAACTGATTTTTGTAGCAGTATTTGATGGATAGCACCTGGGAGCAGGTCTTGAGGATGAAACAGATTTCTGCAATTCTTCTCATATATCCAGGAAATCACCTTAGGACCTCACTTTCATAGCTGTGGAGATAGGCTGCCCCCTTTGTGAAGTGTTCTGAGATCTGCTCATGAAAAGTTCTGTAGTCAACAGTCCCCATCAGTCTTTCTTCCTCATCAGTCAATGGGCAGGTAGTTGAGCTTAGATGGATTTCAGTGACAGCTCTGGTGAGTACAAAAAGACAAAAGTGGAAACTGGATGGTTGTGCACATCTTGCTCTGATAAGCAGCTGGCTGAAGAACAGAGACTCTGCCGGCTCCATGATGTAATTTACATTTTGCTGTAGTTTTGCATGAAGACAGTAAGCTCTCAGTACAGCAAGACTAGTTGTTGACATGCACAAAAGCTAATAAACAGTCAGGTAAGTGATGTGTTGTTTAACAGTGGCAGGACGAAGCTGTAACAGAGACAGCCTGGTGTGTTTCAAGTGACCTTTCCCGTGAGCCAAGGAAAGGAAATTGATAGATAATTGAAAGCTGAGCTTCTCAGACTTATCCTGCTGCTCCCATGCCACAAGGAGTGAAAAGACTTGTGCAACACCTTGTTTGTTACAGTGAAAGCATATTTTCTAGCTCTGTTTCCCAGTTTGTCTTTAACAGAGACAGGCACAGCTGCTTTTGGAGCGCAGATGCAATAGTCCTGTTGACATTTGTAGGCAGTACTTTGGAAGCTCCTCGTCTTGCTAGACTGTTCCTGTTAAATCATGTGCACATCCCTGGATGCAGGGGGCCAAATCCACTTCCAGAGGGCTGTACCAAGTGTCTGTTTCGATGCCTTTGGGGGACCCCGACCTTCCTGCAATTCCCTTGTTACCACCTAGTCTCAGGGAACCCAGGCGCGAGAAGAGGCAGCAGGACAGCAATCCTCAGGAATGGCACCTTCAGCTTCCCTCCTTCTTTTAGGCCACAGGCCCCAAACAGATATATCTGGCCACATACATCCCATAAGGAGTGGTCCTGTGATGTCACAAGCTGTCTTACTGCCATTTTTTGGGCCTGTAAAAATATGGCAGTGAGCTCACAGTTGGCTGAGTCTAAGCGCTCAGGTTCCAAGGATGCCTGAAACCAAGAGGTCCAAGACCAAAATGTGTGGCTGCCCCTCTTTTGGGGAGGGACAGAAGAAACATGGCTGCAGGAACTGCAGAGGAAGAAGAGGCTGCTTCAGATGGGATACCATCAGCCCCATGGACCATCTGGTTGAGGGTGTGGAGCCCACAGAGGAGGGTTCACCTCCAGCACAGTTTCCCTGGCACCAATACACTGTGCCAGGACTCCCTTCTGTGCCACCTTGACAATGGCATCACAGGAGCACCCATTCCAGCCTCTGCCCATGCCTCCAGTTGGGAGTGCCATTCTCTGCCCCTGTCGACCCTGCCAACTCACCCAGCCCATCTCCCAGCAGCAACAATCCTTGTGTTCATTGCCCAGGTGGTGTGGGCTGTGCACTGGACTAGATGACATTTAAAGGTCCCTTCCAGCCTGAACCATTGCATGATTCAATGCTTCAGTATATTCCACCAATCTTCTGTTGCCTCAGGTTGCAAAGAAACCAAGCTGATCAAGGGAAGCCTAGAGGCCCAGATCTTGCTGCTTTAAGGAGAATCTGCAAATTGACATATACTTCACCTGAGAAAAGGCAAAAGGGCTTTGCATTCATAGAAAAAGGGAAGGGCAGTGGAGTTGGATCTTCCTCCAAAGAGCTCTTAAATGTCCTTTGAAAGGTTTAGCTGACCCTGCTTAAGTTATGATAAACTCTTATGGGGAGGTAATTTCTTCAGCTTTCTGTGATACTATCCTATAGCTACCTTTGTGGAAAAGGTTAGTAAGTCCAAATTTTTCAGGACTCCTTTAGTGGCACTGTCCTCTGCTGTGGAAGTGCTCAAATCTTAACCAAAACAAGGGAATATGTACATTGCTGGCCAAAAATATGTTATGTGCAATCACAATTATTCGAATTACAGGCCAGGCTTTTTAACTTTGTGTTTTGCAGTATATGATGTATTTTTAAAGTAACGTAGAAGTGCATTTAAATAATTAGGAGCTGGAAATGCAATGACATCCGAAGAAACGTTGCTGTCCACTAAACTCATGGCAGTGCTTATTCACAAACGTTTCTGCCCTAAAGCTCTACTACATGGAGGGTGTGAATGGCAGTGGGAACAGAGGTATGTTGTGGTGTGGGTCTGTATCACGTGATCAGAGTTTTCCTGGGTGATGTAAGTGATGCAGGTATTGCTACCACTTGTCTCTTCATGTTTTTGATGGCAGCCTTAACTGCGATAGAGTTCTAACATTATAGATTATCACAGAAAGTTCAGTCATCTCAAAAGTATGTTGAATTAGTGCCATTCACACAGAGGAGTTCCATGGAACTATTTGAAAATCCAGCTGGGTCGTGTAGATTGCTCAGTGGAGATCCAATGCATTTTTGTTTGCTTGTATCTGTGTTATGTTCCTATGTCTGAAATTAATTCTGGTGCTTGTGACTGAGCAGAAGATACCTGTCTCTCTGAAGTACCTCCAAGTCTCAGCTTTCATAACTTAAGCAGCTCCTTAGAGAAATGAGGGTCTAGTCTGAGTTCTTTCAATGCAGACTTTATTTGATGAAAATGGGATTTAAGTTTGGGAATAAATGACTGATGATTATCTCTGCCTTTATTATATTATATTATTATATCTTTGGATCCAAGCACATATCACCTCATGCACAGCCATGCTGCAATGTCAGCACTGCAGTCACTGAGTGTGAATTCAAATTTCCTCAGTGCTAGGTTTGGGACTAGTACATCAGATCGTTGATAAGACAGACAAGGAAGGTTGTCATTCCCTAGAGGTTGGTCCTGCAGAGCCAGGTTAGAGCTTCTTGGAAACATGAGCAAGATGGAATCTTGAAACCTGGAGCTTGAGAGGATTGGGGCTGGCTGAGGCTGGGCTGTTGCTCCTCACAGGAGAAATACCAGAAGGACTGGACCTGAGGGCATGGGAGGGTTGTAAATGGTTTGTCCTCTAGAGAGTTTGTTACAATTTCTACAGGCAGGTTCTAACCATGATTGGAGTAGGAGTTAATCCTGGCTGTCTTGGGGTCAGGGCCTCAGCTGGTATCCTTAGAAAGAACCTCTTGTATCTGTTACAAATTTGCTGAAGCCTGTTTCTACATAACAGCTTAGCAGCCCTCACCCAAAGGGGATTAGGGATCTCTGCCGAGGACTGTGTTGTATTTTGAAACCCAGATACAGTGTGTTTCCTTCCACAGATGTTCACAACTGGATGTAATGTAGCAATATGTAACTAAAATAAGGGTGGTCCTTGGTTCCCCTACATCAGTAAAACCCACGGGGATGAGCACTTCCCCATTCAAACACAGGCCCACGTACTCTCAGAGCATCTGAAGCTTTGTAAAAGGGTCTATTATTCCTAATTTCTTGAAAACTTCCTGAAAATTAAAAATCAATCAATTTTCTCCATCTCTGTCAAACTGTAATCTTATGGAAGTACTTTTTGTGCCCAAAGAGAAGGACTCTGACAGGAGACAAATGCAGTCATTTACCCTGGCAGACTCATTCTCTGCCTGACCTCACCCCAATGGCATTTTGAAAGTGTGGGTGCGTTATTTTGTTCAGGTGAATCACTCAAAATTACCGTTTGTCTGAAAGAGTTTATCAAAAACTAATGGGATTTTGCAGAATAAATGGCTTCACAATTCTTCATCTAGCAGATTGCTGAGAGATGAAATGAGTCTCTGAGGTATTTATTAACTTCTGTGGGTAGCTCTGAATATAAGAAAGGCACGTGCTTGAAACTTTTGTGCAGGAAGTGTTACACTCTTTGTTTATCAGTCGGAGTTTCTAATGCACAATCAAAATGCTAATCATCTATTTGTCTGCTGCCTGTAATGCTGTTTGTAAGGACCTAAGACTATTTTTAATAAAGAACTCAAGTTTTCCAAGAGTAAATTTCTAAAAATTAGAATTTTTAGCAAACTCTTTGAAACACTATTTTCTGAAAAATCTGTCTTTTCTACCAGCTCAGAACTGTGGTGGGTGCATAGCTCCTGAGAGGTAGAAGAAGGGTTTCTCGTGGACTTGGAAGAAAATGGCAGCCATGATGCTCACCCTTCTCAGAAACTGCATAAAGCAGTGAGAATCCAGTGTCAAGTTTTGACACCAGATGTAATTATACACTAGTTACAAAGGTGTATTTAATCCTGAAGGATAGGAGTGTTAAGTAGGCAGGGTAGAGTTCACCTGTGTGGACTGCTGCATTCTTTAATGATGCTGGAGCAGGCTGAAGCTTATTCTCTGCTTTTGTCTGCATGTGCCAAAGCATGAACATGAAACAAAGTTGCTGCAGTGCAAATCTGAAGCTGCAGTTAAATTTGTGGAAACTATGTCAGTGAGAGGGAACTTGCCTTTCCCAAAAGGGACCCCTCACACCGGGCTGTAGCCAGAACACCGTGTTAGCTATAGGCCAGCTATTCCCACTGTAAAACTGTGGTTTGAATCTTGTGCAGGTTGTCAGGTGGGTTCTGTGGAGACAGGGATGGTATGTTTGTAATATGTGCCAGACATGTATGGACCATGATATGCTGTGCCATCAGTTAACACTGCATTGTCTGAGCCATACCATAATAAGGGCTTCAGCTGATTTTTGCCTTCTCTCTACCTACTGTCGTGGGTATTCTCATTCTCCAAAGAGCAAAGGATTGTGAGAAAGAAACAAGGGAAATTGTGTGTAGGAAGGGAAATTCCTTCTAACAGTCTGTAATTCTGTAGTTTTCCGTAATCACCTGTGTAAGTGGTTTGTTTTTACTTATTTTTTATAAGCACATAACAAATAATGAATGCCCAGACAAAAAAAAAAAAAAAAAAAAAAAAGGAAGGCATAGTATCACTGTGAGATTGTTTTTATTTTGGTGATCACCAGAAAGACTGTTCAGCAGTGCAAGGGAAAATCAGATGGAAGCAGCCACTTCAATCTAAAATCAGGTGATTTGAGAATTGTTTTTAGCAGAATGTTTCATTTTTAATAGCTGTTAAGATCTCTTTATGTCATGTTATAAAGGCAAAATATTTTTAATATGGTTTTTTGTCGAGCATTCTGCAGATGGGGAGAGTTGATTGTCACTAATGAAGTGTTTTATGGCTAAGACCATTGCTGGAATAAAACTGTTGGCTACTTTTGCCTGCAGGTTCTACATCAAAATCCTATATACATCCATTAAGTTTAGCTTCCTCCTTTCTTACTGGCCTTATTCATTAGTGAATATTGTGGGTTCCTTTATTGCATCTTTTTCATCCTGGATCATTATAGGGTCACTAAATGTAATTTTCCCTGTGGGTATATATTAGCTGTTCCTGCTCATTTCACAACATTGTAATTATGGAGAAACCAGAGGTTTCAAATTATGAAAACAATTTGGTTTAATTTAGATTCAGTGTCAGCTGTAGGGGAAAATCCTTTTATGCACCTACTTATGTTGGGTTTATTTTTTGCTTTGTTTTTAATAAAAAAGGACCTGGATTTACTGCTCCGATGCCTCATAGAAGGTAGGAATCTTGTGGCAGTGTCCTTTTTTCATAGCCAGTTGGTTTTGAGGTATTAGTGCATTTTAAATTGAGTAAGTGTTCTTTCACCAGCCAAATGCAGCTGGGGTCCTGAGCAGGGTGCAGTGGAGGTGATGGGCAGTTCCCTCGAGGGCTGTGCTGTGCACAGGGGCGCTGCCTGTGCCATGAAGGAAAGGGGAGCACTGCTGCTCGAGGCCTCTTGCTCTGAGTTTTTCCTTTCCTTTGATACTTTGAGGGGAGCCAGGTCCTGGCCATAGGGATGGCTGCTGCCCAAAGGAATTGTGTTTCTCTCTTGTGCTGTGTGCACTGTTGGGAGAAACAGCAGCTTCAAAAAGATGGCAACTGACTCCTCTGAGTTTTGGAACAACTACTTCTTTTCTGATCATGCTGGCATGGAATTGATTTCCCATCAAGGACAGCTAAGAGATGACTGCCCATGTTTTCCCTGTCTTAGTTTTCAAGGTGAGGGGTAGCACACCTTGCTTTGCACATGCACTCTCCGTTACAGCATGTCCTCGAAATGCTTGTATTCCTCTGGATGGATGTCCCAAGGAATGTACGGTTGTGTTCAAGAGGGAGGGTTGCCAACAGATGCTCACACTTTATCTGATTCAGAGAGAGACAAGGAGAAGGGGAAAGACACATCTTTCACTGGGCAGCAGCAGAAATGGTCCTGGCCAGGTTTAGTATTACACTGATCTCACTCGTGTAGTTGATGTTTAAACCCAGGGATGACAGGTACCCGCGGTGCTTCTGCAACAAACAAAGCAGGTACTGAGTACAGATTTGCACACAGTGCTGCTGTTGAAGCTCAGTTGTTTCTGCCTACAGGACATCCATTATTCCAGTCCTTCGGCTCTGATGATCAGGAAACAGCTACTGCGCAAGTGCTGCAGTTGGAACAAATCCCCGAAGTGTCTGAGGGCCATAAGCCCATTTCACCTCTACCCATGCATCAAATATGAACTCATGTCTCCAGTGACTTAACTTTCTGCACCACCGGTCTCCAGCCTTCTCTGTAATGCTCTTGTTTCTGGATGGGTCACAGGGGATCCTCTCAGGCTTTTAATCTGTAGCTTATTGTTTAAAGATTTATTTGTTTTGCAAGACTACCACCAGTGCTGATCACAGGCCAGCAACCATGGAAGGGAGCTGGACAATTGGAAGAGTTTCTACTCTTTCTCCATTGCTTATCTGTGATGAGGGTGCTTTGAAGGATTCAAGTAATTTGCAAACATCATCTTAAAACAGCAGGTGCTTAATTGTTTGCGGTGGAAATATGGGAGAGAAAATGAGGTGCAACCAGCAATCCCTTGATGGTGCAGGAAATCTTTTTTTTTTTGTAGGAGTGCCTTGTTTCCATGGCTACCCTTTGTTAAGTCTCCTGCTGTTGGGATCAACTTTAGTTCTGCGAGTACCAGAGGGTGCCCAGCACTGGGATGGTTTGGTTTCAGGCAGGGGATGGGTGCAAACTTTTCCCCCACATATACAAGCAGCATCTCTTTTGCTGGGCTCTGCTAGACCCTTCTCCTTCTCCCTCATTTTAAAGACGGCAATCTCACATTTCTTTCTGTGCTGCCTTCTCCCTCCAGCAGACTTTCCCACTTCAGGGACACACTGCCACAACAGGCAAATTAATTAAGCCAAGAAACCTTAAAGAAAACACTGAGCTTTTTCCGTGCTGCCAATTCAAGACAGTATAGCCAAGGGAACACTGGAATTCTTGCTCTGATCCCTCTGCTCACCCTGTGTTCAGCCTGTATCCTGCTAAAAACTCCAAACAAAGAGAAAACCCAAACCCCAAACCCCAAACCAAACCAAAACAACCCCTGTCTCTTGGAACTTCTCCTAATTTCAAATCAACATATTAGTGTTGATGTTTCTGTCTTGGATTTTTCCCATGACTTCTTCTTTCCTTTTCCAGAGTCTCCCTTCCCCTTGCAGGCAACAGCAAGTTGATGGGATGAAGTGTTAAATTTTGGTTGCTAGTGTAGCTGTATTGAGATGCCACAATCTCAGGAGTGCTGGGTTGGATATGAAGTGTTACTTTCCTACATATTCACATAAATAACTGTAATAATGGGAAAAAACTTCTGAAAACCTAATGGTGGTTTGGTAACACTGGTAACTTCTGAAAGTTTGCTCAGGTGTTTCCGAGAGTTTCTGAGTATGTCACATATTGATCACTTGATTCCCACTCTCTCTTCTGTGTTGAAATTTCGTGTTCTTGCCAATGATGTGTGTCCAGAAGCAGTAGACTTCAAACTTATTCATGGGTATTTTCTGTCCCTTTGGAATTGATTGAGTATAGCTGGGGCTGGGGCTTTCTCTCTTGTCACAAAAAGGAGCAAAGCTGCTTGCAGCCTTTCCTCCTACTTATCTATTTCTGTAGCCATGAGGTACAAGAGGAATCTCAGCTTCTATTTTCTTCAATTTTCCGCTAAATTTCCTTTGAAGGTTATCTTCCCTGGAGGCTTCAACTGATCCATTTTCTTTTCATTTCCTTCTCTGTTTTATTTTTTTTTATTTTTTTGGCACTTTGTAATGTGTTCATGTAAAGAAGAAAGGAGAGGAGAAGAAAGTATACCTTTCTGCTGGCCTAAAAACTCTTCAGTACTTACTCTGCTTCTGGGCTCTCTGCTTGCATATCCTAAATACAGCCATGCATCTCTTCTGTGCTATAAAAGGGAATGCAGCTGTTAAGGATGCTATTTGAAGTAATTTTCCTTATGGACTCTGAATCAGGCCCTTTTGTAGGAGATCTGTTGTCTGTCTATATATTCATGTAATCATAGCTCTTTGCTTTATTGATTTAAAGTCAGTTTTAATTAGCCCTTACTTTTCTAATTTATCTGGAGCCAATGCAGCTAAACAACATTTATCATATTTTGTAGAGTGTATGAGGTTGGGAGGGTTGTTCCTGCTCCATAAAGATGCCCCTGGCTGCTTCCTTGCTCTAGGGTGAGAGATCCCAACACTCCTGCCCAAGGTCTCTGCCAGGACCAAGCAGTCAGGTGAGGAACAGAGCCGTGCTGGTGGTGGGAGCTGGAACAGGGTGTGCCCAGGTGCTTGTGGTGTCCCAGACCCGAGGGACACTTCCCTGTGTCCCTGCGAGGCAGTGAAGATGGGTTGTGTTTGCTCTATTCTCTCTCCTGATGGGGCTCATTGAGCAAAGTTTAGAAGACTTCCTCATTTACAGAATTAATTGATGGCATCTTTTTCAGAGCATGCTCTGCCCTCAGCTTTTCCTTATGCCTTCAAGACTCAATGTGGGGTTTTCTTTTCAAGCAAGTTCATCTTTTGACAACTTTACTCCACTTTCTCAGCAGCTCTTCTGGACTTTTTCATATTTTCTGACGATTCCTGAGTGTGTCTGTGAGCTGTCTGAGAGTTTGGTTAGTATTTAGAAAGCATTTATTTACACATTTCACAGCGTGTAAATAACCAAATGGATGGGTAAGTCACAGTCTGTACCTCAGACCTAATTTGGCGAGATTATTGCATCTCTCCAGTTCAGAACCTCTCTTGTCCGAAAATCAACCTTAGACACACTGAGAGCTGTTTGTGTTACAGGAAGATATGATGCAATGCGTTTCAGATCAGCCCTGCTGCTGTCACAGTCTGTCTGAGGGGGCTGTAGGATGGCTGGCACCACAAAGTCTCCTCAGATTCTGGGCACTCTGTGCTAGAACCTCTGTCTCATTTAAATCTGCACTTTATATTGCCATAAAATTTCCTGTTCAGGATGAAGGGTTTGGCCTGTAGGTTTCTCAGCTGAAAAGCACAACCATAAAATCCATGAGAAAAGCAAGTTTTCTGTTCACAGCAGAGCTAAGGTAGCTTTCCTATATATTTGTATCTCCCTCGCATTCTCATATCCACACTGCTTTTCCTTCTGCTTTCGTAAGACTTTCTAGTTCCCTTTCTGTATTTCTCTGGACAAGCTGTAGCATTTTGGCTAATACAGAGTTATGGAGGGGCTGACTGGCAGGTCAGTACTGATGCCCATATTAGTCTGCCTGTTCTTTCACAGTACCCATTTTTCCTCTCTATGTGACCACTTGCTCAGGTTTCTGTCCTCCATCCAGCTGATTTGCATGAAGAAAAAAAAATAATCTCAAGTGGTATGTCAGATTTGGCTGAGATTGGTATTAACAGGAGTACCGTTTTGCTGCTTATGCTGAAAAACTTCAGTGTGCTCCTTTTTGGCCCCAAGTCATCTTATGTTTTATTGAAATATTTGCCCACGAGCTTTAAAAGATACCAATAATTGAGCTTTCATCCTCATTTTTTTTTTCCTGTGGAATTTTGTTTATTCATTGGGGAGCAATCTGATAGCTTATATAGTGTGTAGACCATTGGCTATATGACTTAGTAGAAGGCCATTGTGCAGAAGATTAATAAAGGTATTTGACTGTGTTGCATTTCCTCTTTATTCATTGTATGAGCAGTGTTGACGTGTGCAGTACACTGATACAGATTGTACTCTTTCATCCAACTACACACAGTCCTATTCTCCCTATGTTTTGCCTTTAAAGTGAACCACTTGTAGCTGTGAATGATGTGATTTATTTTATTAATGGTATCTTTGCTGCAGGCTCTAGCATTGAGTCTCTTTGTCCCCATGAAGTCTTTTTTATGACAATGATAATATATGACTTGGTGTTTGTTTCAGTAACAAGGAGACAACTGTATTTTGCTTGTACTTAATTTTTTCAGTCTCAAATTCTTTGGCCATTCCCAAAATAGACAAAATGGACTGAAGCATATGCAAAGATCCTAATTTCAAACTTAGAATTATTGGCACACTGTTTTTAACTGGAGACAAGAGCTCAAGAAAACCAACGCATTCCTTAAGCATATCCTTAGGTTTCACTGAAATCAGTCTAGGATTTTGGGGCAAGTTCAGTAACCCCAGCCTGTTAAATTTCCAAAGTTTATTAGAACTGCAGATCACTGTGTTTCTGGACTACACATAAAGAGAGAGCCCAGGGCTCTGCATGGGGCAAGGTAAATCCTTGTTGTCTCCAGCTGCAGCAAGGAGTTAGGATGCAACTATATAGTCTGGACATTGTCCAGGGTATCAGGAAACCCTACTCCAAGAGAAAGTGGCCTGGTGCTTTTATTGAGCACTCATCACCAGGGCTGCCCTTTAGAGCGCCGTGTAGGGAGTGGCAACGCTGCCAGAGCAATTCCTTCCAAACCTCATCCTGCAGTTCTGGCTCAATGCTGGGTCGAGCCCAGCTCTCTTCAGCTTTGTTTCCTGCCCGCATTGGTGCCACTTGGAGACCTTCCACTGCAAATATTGATGCAGCTTGCACCGCTTTGCTTATGAGATCTGAGGAGATGACAGTGTTTGGCCTTCTGGCTGCAGGCTATTACAAATGATTACAATGTGAATCAGATCCTCCGCCTACCTGAGGGACCATGTTTGGGATTCTTTTCCATCCCCTGCCCACGCAGTCTTTAGCCCAAAGATTCTACCTGGGTAGGGAAGTGTGCTGCTGGAGGGATCAGGCTGGCAGACTGCCTTCTGGTTTGTGTTTCTGTCTTGAACACATAAGCTTTTCCTGTTCATTAGATGCTTATAATAAGGCCTTGGGTGAGTGGCAATGTTTGGAGATCTTTTGGCTCCAGCTGTGTCACTGCTTGTTCAGCTCAGTGTCATGATTCACAGGTCTGCATTCTTTGCACTGAATCAGACATTAGAGGTGCAAAAGGTCTGTTAGGTCATTTAGCACACCCTTTGGTGACTCTTCCTTTCAGGATGTAAGTGCAGTTTCTGTTCTGCTAAGGAGAAAAAAGGAAGCAGGATTACACAGCGGCTCTGCAGGTCTGGATTGCTGTGTGAACCCAGGGCTCTTTGGTCCTTTGTGCTCGTGGAGAGCTTTTGGTCCTTATAGTTTCAAAAAACCAGTNTTTTTTTTTTTTTTTTGCCTGATCATGTGTGAGTTGATGCAGCAAAGGCAGAATAAAAAGCATAGTGCATTGGGTAATCAAGGGGGAAAAACTTTCTAAATTGTGAGGTTTGGGGATTTGTGACACCTGTTCTTTTCCATCACTCAGTGACAAACACAGCACATACGTATCTTCCCTGCCCTATTTGTCCTGACATTTCTTTTTCTACTACACTTAAAAGCATTGCTAGAATTGACATTTCTTTGATGAGCCTATCCAGGGCCTTGTTGATTGTCTCACTTAAGAGAAACAGGTGAAAGAGGAACTGCTAGGAACAGATCTTGTTCATTTGAGAGACCAGTAGTCTTTCCTTCAGCACTAGAGCTGAGACTCACTCCGTGCTCTTACAGCTCTTAAATTCTCCTTTGCTCACCAAGGTGTTTTTCATGATTACACTGCTGTGTTTCTCAGGGTGAGCTTCCCTCTCTCCTTGCTCCGTGCTCCTCCTTGGCATTATGTGTGCACCTGAGTGTCCAAGAACAAAGGCAGGACTCAGACAAATACCTCCTGCCACACTCAGGTTTCTAGCTAGGCTTGCATTTCTGCTTGACTTTGTGTGCTGTATTTTGGAGACTATTATTTCAAGTACCAGCTCTCAAAGAGGAGTTTACTGATTTCCTGAAGCCGTTTTAAAAAAAGGTCAGTGTTTAAGTCCCACTGATTTAGTGAGAGATATATATATATCCCCAGCAAGCACCAAACTAGATGATTACCCATGTTTCAGCAAGACCTGGAAGGAAGTTTGTCTTACTGGGCTCCATAAATGCATGGTGGGAGACAACCCGTATGTGGAAGAATTCACTGTTTGAGGAGGAACTGCAACAAAGGCTAAACAAACCAGAAACAGTGAATGTAGCAGATTCAAAGCAGCACAAATATCAAGCTGGGAGTCTGACTTAGAAACCCATCTTTCCCAGGTGTCTAAGGCCCAAGTACTCCACCCCAGTACTTCCCAGGTACTCTGTTGTGTAATTTTAAAAGCATTGAAAACAGTGAAAAAAAGTTGATGGCTTTAAGTCCATCATGCAGGATTCTCATTTCAATTCATTTCAGACTGAGGAGACTTATTGGATGAAAGGTGAAGTTATCAAATCTAACACAGGAGCCTTTCTTCTCAGGGGAAAAGGGAGTTGCTGCCAACTTGTTTGGATAACAGCAGCTAGCCAAACCTGTCTCCTGGAGTGAGCTTTAACCCTCAGCAACTCCATGTTCACCAGCTGGATCATGGCAGGCACAGTGGGAGCACAGGTTTGCAAGAGCTCCATGTCTGACTTTCTCACCAGGCCTGGTGTGGTGGCAGCCTGGACTTTCTCTTCCTCAGTGAGAAGCACACCAAAGAAACAGGTGCAAAATAATTGCAAGGTACAGGTTAGGGTTATTTTATGTTTCATTTGCTGGATAGCAAGACAAAAAGGATGACAGTGAATACCCTTCCTCATTTTCCTAAACAGGTCTTACAGGTCCTTTGAAAGTGTGCTATGTAGGGAGAAAAAAATCTCCTCAGAATCTCACTGCTCAGGAGAGGCAACTGTGATTTCAAACAGTTGCTGTCCTCTCCCAAACCCAAAAATAACCTAATGATGCTCTTGGGCGGAGGAGTGCTTGTACCTCCCTCTAGCACAGGCTGGTCTGAGCTGGAGTTGCTCTCTGCAGTGTCCCAGTGGGATGTGGAGTTGCAGGCAGGACAGTGGGCAGTGGGGATGTGGCTGCCAGCATGGAGGCTAACAAAACAGTGACTTTTGTCCCCATTCTGTTGTAGCTCTGCATCCCCCTTTCCATACTGCGAGGACATTTTAACCCCGCCCTATTTCTCTGAGCAAGTGATGTGTAAAAAATGAGGGAGGGGTTGGTTTTGGTTTTAGTCAGCAGCAGAGTTTTGTGTTTTATTTATGTTTGAGGGAGTAAAAATTCATGTCCAATTGCTCAGGGTGGGAGATCTTGCCAATATTGTTCTGGTCATGCCTCAAGGCTATTTGGGAATTCAGTTAATGAAGTCCATGCTAACAGCTACAGACCCATACCTAAGGAATGCTTTTTAGGGTTTTTATAAATTTATGAATCTTTCTTAATATTTTAGGTTTTGGTTTAATAAAACAAGCGATATTTTAAACACAGTAATCTTTCCCCACGTGTTGATGACCTGAGTTTGTAGTTTAGGGGCCCAGCAGTCGTGGAGGAGGAGACACTTCCCAGAGAGGTGAGTGCGCAGTGGTGGACACTTCTAAATGCTGCACTTGCTCTGCTGTAGGACCCATTCAAATGAGAAATTGTTATGTTTCCCAGCTCATATTTTTTTGTTTTGTGTTGTTTTATTTGCATTTTCCTTAGAAGTGCCTGTAAAGCAGTCCTAGGCTGTTTTGAGGAGCCATAAAATGTTCCTCACTCTCTGGGGCTGAATAGATCCCATCCAGGGACACCTGGCTTATTTCAGCCTACCTTTCACAGAAATGCAGGGTGCTCAGCTGCTCAAAACCCGGTGTTTTGACTGCATCTGCTTGATTAAAATAAGTGAAATAATATGAACCTAAAAATAGATAAAATTATTTTTACTGGAAAATGTTTGGCTTGGAGTTCGTAGTCTGTTCATTGATGTCTGTCTCTGAAAGAGCAGATGAATCTCACATTTCCAAGAAGACTATAAATACAGAGCAGTGCAGTCTCATTTACTAATATTATGAAGCTAATTTGGCTGTAAATCCAATCGTACATCTATCTATCTAAACCATCAAGAAAAAAGTCACCATGCTGGGAGACTGAGTTCCCAGCAAACATCTAAGCAGGAACACAAGTCTCTACTCTTCTCTTCCTGTAAACCACAAAAATGGTGTCCTCTTGAAGGTCTGAAATAAGAAAAACTTTGTAGATTTGGTATCTCCTGTTGTTTAAGGCCACCTTTATATATATCCTTTGAATTTCTCTATGGTTCGTGACTTCTGTGTGTTTAAGATTACAGAACTGCCCTGCAGATAAAAGCAGTAACGTGTCTCCTCAGTTATTAATTAAAAAATATAATGAGAGAGTGAGAAACATTTGATAGTCTGCCTGGTACTTTTCCAATAAGTGAGTGATAATATACTATTCTAGGTATCTCGAGCAACTCATCAAGCCTTTCAGCACTAAGCAGGCCACTAATGGATGCAGAATCAGTCTCTATTAAAACACAGTAATCTTTACTGGAAGTGGTAAGCCTGTGACAGTGTACTCTAGTGCAGGGTGGCAGGGATCTACCTGAGCTGGAATTTGGTGAGACACGCCATTTATTGTCACTGGCTTACAAAATGTTCCAGGAATTTCTTCTGATTCTCTGAACTTTCCCTCACGTCACTTGACTTTGACTCAGAGCCTAGACTGCAAAATGTAGTTTGGTTTATGAGATAAGGTTTTCAATTTCAACCTTAACAGAATTAAGTATTGACTTGATGTTTATACAGATTCTAACTCGTGGGATGAGTTGACTGATTAAAATGAGGACAAGCAATCTACCAGAGTGTGAAAAACAATGATGAATAGTGAAGAAATAATAGTTGACAGTAATTAGGGAAGATTATATCATGTCTGCAGCTCTGTAAGACCTCATACTGAATGATCTGCAAAAGTTAGTTTGGAGACCCTTCAATAAAAAAGCAGAAAATTACAGTAAACTTCTTAAAAGTGGTTGACTTGAGAGTTTATTTAGTGCAGGTCTTATTACATCAGGTGAGTATTTAGCCGAGGTGTACAATATTAGTTCCCACCTTTCTCCTCCAGTGAAGAGGCAGGGGCAAGGCCCACTTGCATGTCTGTTCAAAATTTGAAATCTACTCTGCTTTTTTATAACCTTTGGTATTACTTTGAGTAATAACTTTGGTATTATTTTGAGTGACTGCTGCATAAAACAAAACAGAAATGATGAAAAGGTGCTATAGCAAAATGTATTGGGGGATAACACTGTCACAGCTTTTAGAAGATGGAGACTGAGCAAATAAGGAGCTGCATCCTCAAAGTCCTGGCTTCCTGTTAGACTTTATTTGCTTTTTTGTTGCCTGTTTTCTTGCCTGCCCCTGCCACTCTTTCCTCTTTAATCTCTCCACTGTGTCAGAACCAACTCCTAGACTGTGACCTTCTGCAGTGAAACTGTCTGACTGGGCACAAGATTTGGCTAGCATTTTTAAATTCATAGAAGTGGTGTAAGTTACTAGAAGTGGTGTAATTTATGTTAATTACCTCTATGCTGTATTCAGAAATAGACTCTTAGTTTCTGTCTGATATTCCTAGGCAGTACCTTAACAGTAATCTGGCAGTCATATAGAATCTGTCAGCAGATGACCTGAAAGCTAACTTTTTAGAACCAGATTTGTCATCTTTTGTTCCTCTCTATAAAATTTATCATGATCTATCCATAGCCCCAGTCTACACCAAGTTATTCCCTGGAACCATGGGGAGGCAGCATGAGGAAATACTGTAAAATCTCTCCAATAACAGCAGATGGGGGAAAAAAACCTGCTTTGCTCCCAAAGGCAAAATATCTGGGCACAGAGACAAGTATCATTTATAGCAAGAGCTGATAATATTTTAAATTTTTATTAACTAGCTTCCCTCTGGAAAATGCTACTTTCGTGTAATGATCTATTTTAGTGAAACTGGGGAAACTGTGAAGCGGTTCCATATTGAAATGGATGTTTCTTCTAGACTTCCTTCTCTCCTTCGTAGTCTTCCATTTCTTTCACTCCAGTGTCTTGGCTTTATTCCCAGTACATACATGATAGGAATGATCACATATTTTCTACCATAGCACATATTTTGATATGGAATATTTTGATGTTCAGAGGTTTTCAGCTTTATTTTTGTTCATGTTCACTAACTTCCCATTCTCTGTTTTTTGGGGGTTTTTTAAACTTCAAATTATTTTAACCTTTGACACTATTTCCCACCTTTCAATACCTTCCTCCATTGCTCTCCTCCTTTATTCGGCCCTTAACCATGCCCTAAATGACATCCTGAACTTTTAAATCTTGTTCTATCTCTCTCAGTTTGCCAATGCCGAGGGAAAGTCTAGGGTATGGATTATGTAGAAATAACAGTGTCCAAGGAGAAACCTCGGGAGACTTCCATATTTTTTATGATCCACAATACCTTTTTCTTCTTTTATTTAAGGAAAACAAGCTACTACAATCCTCAGATGATGTTCCCAGCACACCTACAAGCTATTCACCTTAACTTGTGGGATAATGGGTTTTCATTTTGTCCTCTTGGTGCTGATGAACATCAGGAGAGCTCAGTGCAAAATCTTGTTATGAGGGGCAAGTAGATGATTCTAAAAGAGGAGTCTAACCTTCGTTACTTTCATCTCCTTCTTTTATGCCTGGCATGTGCTACAGCTCTTGGAAATTCTCAGTAATCACTCCTTTCCTTGTTGTTACTGCTATTTCTGTTTTAACAGATCCATCAAACACAGCTTGAGGACACATTTAATAGACACTGTATTAACCTGATACATGACCTCTGATATCAGACATTTATGATCTCAAAAAGCCTTTCATGAACTGTAATTCTGTCTCCAATGTGCTTGAAAAAAATCTTGTGTTTAGCACATTGCTGAAGGAAGCTGAAGAAAGGAGATGATGGCAAAGACGCAGGGTTTCATTGAGAAGAGTTGCTCAGGAAAGCTTTAAGAAAAGAAAGGGGGAAATGGCAGCAATGATGGAAGTGAGATTGTGTCAGTCACTGAAGCTGGGAAACAGGAGCACAAAGGAAAGAGACCAGCAAAGGAATTCCTTGGAAGAGTAGACTCCAAGGCAGTGTCAAGGGAAAGATGACTTACTGTTAGAGCCTACTGTGACCAGCCTAGGGCAAAATAAAGATTTGCTGGGAGGGGTTTAGGAGCCCATGGAGGGAGTTCAGCAATAATCCTATTGAGTGGGGATCAAGCATTCCTAGTGGGGGGTGTCTCTGGTGAGATTTGAACTGAAGAAATGAGTGCTGGTGAAGCAATTCTTCAGATGCTGTGACTGCTGAGAGAATAATGAGTGGCGAGGAAGACTGGAATAAGAAGTAGGTGGAGAGATAAACAGAATCTATTTACTAGAGATTTGTGATGGGGTGGACATGAGCTGCTTTTTATTGAATAAATAACTGTCAGTGCAACTACTGTGTAAGTGAATCTACTCTTTATCCCTAATGCGTACATCAGTGAAGTCATGGCTGGCTGTTCCATGGCTGGCTGTTCCATGGCTGGCTGTTTCAAGTGGAGGTGAAGGGCTGTTGCAAACCAGACTGCAGCTCAGCTTTCACGTTTGTTCAGCATCGTCATCTGTGGTGTGGGTTTATTTGCTTTTCTCATTCTACTAATTTCTGTTTCAGCTACTGGAGGGGATGAGGGGGAGAGTATTATTTGTGTTGCTGGTATTTCTTATATGTTTTATTTAAGGGAGGACAAAGTCCACGTTCACTAGTAACTAGTGCAAACTGCCTTCTGGGCAGGTGCTGTCTGGAGCTGAAAGATTCAGGAAGCTTTGCTCTGTAAGGATGTATGGATTGAATTGCAACCCTTGTGCCTCATTTCTCCTAAGCTTGGCCTTTAAAAATAAATAAACAAACAAATAAATAAACATAAATACCGGTTTCTGGATCACAGAGTACCTCCTGTCTTAAATACCTATATTTATAAATATTATTTTATTAGTAGTAGTGAATTAAATCCAAACATTCCATTGCAGCAGTGAAGTGCAAAGAGCACTCCTAAAAGCTGAAAAACAGCCTCCGTGGCAATATCAGAGGAAGGTCCTGGGGACTCTGTCCCAGTGCATGTGCCATTTTCCATGACTAAGGTAAGGTAAGTGACCCTGTTGCCTTGCAGAAATCTCCCTGTGTGTGTGACCTGTGGCTCACCCTCCTGGAGAACACAGCTATCTCTGTGTAAAGGTGAAAGGGAAGTGCCTCTGTTTATCAGTTATAAAGAACGAATGCGTTTAGTGTGAACTTACAGGCTGCTTGCAGATAAACACTAGGACACTTAAAAGCAGATTTATTTCCTGTTTCTTCTTCTATCTTCCATATTGGCTGCAGGAGCCCTGTTTTTCTGTCATATTTGATAGCTACAATTCTTATTAACTGCAGTGAAAACCTCACCGGTTTCAGCCAGTGTTGCATTAATCCCTTAACAAGGGATAGATAAGATGACACTCTTAAGGTGAATTGCTGAATGCTTTACTTACCTTGCCATGGATACTTCAAGCTCAGGATCCCTGTAGTGAGATCAAATCAGATTCATCCTAATCTCAATGTAATGGGTCAGTAAGTGGTACAAGTACATCTTTATCATTCAGTAGGGAAAAAACTGGGAAACTCTAGCTCTTTACTCTGTTTTGTTTCTACAACTCCCTATATCCATGTATTTTTCTCTTAATACAGTAATTGCATGGTTAGAGGACCCAAGAGCTTGTTGATAGTCACACCTGTGCCCTCATGTATTTCTCTGAAAAGCATTTCAGTATCTAGTGTTGTAACTGTCTAACTAGGGATTTGTTGCCTTGACTTCTGAGAGAGCCAGAGTGACATATAAAAGACAAGTACATGCTGAATGCGTTGAGATTTTACGGTTTTTATGAACTTATTGCAAACTTGTTTTAAAATACTTACTAAGTCCCTAATATGTAAGTGCTGAGCTGAAACTACTAGAACAAGAAGCCACTTCTGACATATCTAGGGGAAAAAAAAAAAACATTAACTGAAGAAATTACTAAGTTCTCCGGATCATGGAATGGGTCTGTGAATGGACCACAGGGGGTCATCTGGTCCAACCTCTGCGCTCAAGCAGGGTCATGCCATGGCACAGGATTGTGTCCAGATGCTTCTGGAATATCTCCATTGAGGGACACTCCCCACCCTCTCTGGGCAGCCTGGTCAGTGCTCGGTCACTGCACAGTAAAGAGATTCTTCCTCATGTTCAGGTGGAACTTCCTGAGCATCAGCTTCTGCCAAGGAATATGAAGTTCCCACAGGGGTCTTGTTAGTCACTCAGGAAAAGTAAACTGCATTTGATGAAGCTCACCCTGGTATTTCAAGGATGAGAGCTCAAATCAAACTCGCTCCTCCAGAAAAAATAAATGATCTGTTGAAACAATTAAACTGCAAAATGCCACGTCGTGCTATTTTGGCAGTGATCTGAATCATGACACACCTTCCCCCATTTGAGTGGGAGAGATCTCAAGTGGAATGCAGGATTAATTATTCGGTGACGGTTGGGTTTTCTTCCACCGGAGATTACCTCTTTGCTTAGCTATGAGCTGCTGGTGGCAGCTCCTGTCCATATCCCTGAACATGCCCCTGTATCACAGAAATGAGTCAGAGACCAGTGTCAGGTACAGCTTCACCCGGTGCAGCAAATGGGGCTTGTTACTATATATGCTGCAGTTCTAAAGTGTTCTTGTTTAACAGTCCCCATGTGACCTGCTGTGTTTGCTCAGAGACCAATTTGATTTCAGAAAGGCTCTGTGCAGTCACTGCAGCCTGTCTTGATGTTATCAGCTGAGAGATGAGAGTCATAGATCTTAATTCTCACTGTTAAGGAGTGTCAAAAATACACAGCAGGAGCCCATATGTTATGTGTATATTATTTAGACCTGCCTGTTATCCCTCGGGCAGCTTTTTTATGTGCTGAGACACAAAAATAATACAATCATGCTGCTTTGGATGTAATGTCTATAACTGTGTTCAATCCATTCCCACATGGCCAGAAAAGGTGGTCTTTGCACTATGCCTCTCATTACTAAATACAGCCTGACATGAAAGAAAGAGGTGGTGAAGATGAATGCATGCTCGGATATAGCATCACACTAAAAGGTCAAAAACAAAACTGAAATTTTGTCAACATTAGACATTGTTCTGCTTGTTTCTGGGGGGAAAAAAAGCCTATCCTTTACTCCCCACACTGAAAAACATTTACACTTCATTTCCCAATTATCTATGAAGTTTCTCCAATACTAAGGTTAGTGCCAAAAGAGGAGTCAAAAAGCCTGTAGGGCATGGATGAACAACAAGGGGTTTTTTATGACTTCCTACAATGAAATGAGAAATTACTTTACTTTTCTGAGAGTGGGAATTGCAAAGAAATTTGGTCAAACATGTAGTGTGAAATCTTGCTTTCAACAAAGCGAGAAGCATTTTCAGCAAATTCAAAGGCATGGCTTAATGAAAGTACTTGGAAGCCAAAGCCTTTTAATTGCTTTGGGCCTAGGTGTAAAAAATCCTAAAGCCAGTATGAATGCGAATGTCTATCATTTCACTAATATCAGGTAAATCCAAAGAAAATGAAAATCCAAACAAAATGAACAGACCATACCTTTTGGCTGTGTCATCAAATGAATTCTGGTGATGGGATTCTTATGGCCGTGTTGAGGAGCAAGCTGGGTTTGCTTCTTCCTGCCTTGGGCTCAGTCCTGCCATGTAGGAGGCTGCTTGGCCACAGCCAGACAAGGATCCTCACTGCTGTGGGCTGTAGCTGAAGCCACAGACTCACCTGCTCCCACGCCCTTTGAGGACAGCTAACTCGGCAATACTTGGTTTGGCTGTGCTTGTGATCTCATCTGGTGCCAGGCTGCGATCAGGACTCTGCTGTGCTGTCTGATCCCAGGGCTGTACCACCGCTGTGTCCTTGGTCTGTAATTCCCTCACTATGGAGCAATTGTCATGGGGTACGAGTTGCATTTTTTGCCAGGATAGTTCCTGGCTCCACTGGTTGTGCTCCCGAGAAGTGCCAGGTAGGCCTGCTAAGAGAGCACAAGAGTAATGTCTGTTGTGTCCTCCTCTCTTCAGAGTCCTCTTTAGGTGTGGTCTGAAGGGCACAAAATGGCAGCAGGCTCCATACCACATGGTGATCTTTTGGGAATCTCCTCCCCACAACGGGGAAAGGCTCAATAACACCTGGGGTGCAGGTGGCCTTTTGTGAGGTTCAGCAAGCACAGCCGCTCCATGAATAGAGTGACTGGCCAAAAGCCTTGGTAAAAAGGGCAAATGGCCAGTTTCCCTAGAGATAAAAAAGGTAGAAAATGGGACAGGATAGAAGGTCTTGTGTCACTGTGGACAGGAGGGAGAAAGGATTTCCTTGGTGAAGGGTGCTTTTTTTTGTCCTGCATGATCCAACCAGCTGGTTCCTTTCCTTGCCTTTCTAGCCCACATCAACTCTTACTCCCCCATCCATACGAGCTGCTTACACAGCCTTATTCCTTCTGCCACTCTCTCCACTGTCTCCCAGGAAGCCGACAGCAAGTAAATCTCTCCTCACCCTCCCCCTTTCCTGAACTGCACGGCACAGCCACTTGTCAGCCGCGTTTTTCTCTAGCAAAACACGTAGCCCTCAGCCCGTGATGTTCCCTGAGGGTTGTGGAGGCAGCAGTCACAGCCGCATGCCAGAATGCTCAAAAGGTCAAAAAAGACATAGAGGGCCAGGACAGACACAGTCAGAGAAACCATGCTTGTTCAGAAGCATGGATTGAGGTGCCCTGGGGAGTGAGGGTAAAGCAGGCACACCTAAACCTTTTCTCTAGAAAATGGAATGTGATAGAAAAGTCATTGAACTCCACTCTACCCTGCTCAGTTGACCCGGCTAACGAAGGCATGGTTAGACACAGAGGGTCATCTGGCTTCTCCAGCTACCGACTGACTGCAAAAGATGAGCATAAAGCTGCTGAAGAAATAGTCCTTGCTCAGTCCAGATGGAAAGGCTCACCCAGTTCCTTGCAGAAGCTGTGTAGGACACAACAGCCATCAGGGCTGCACTGTTTGTGCAGCCTGTGCAGTTTGCACATTTGCGTCTAGTCTGTCAATCAGGACCTGCCATATTGTAGTCAACGAAAAAAGCACATTCCTTTTATTCACAATATTTCATAGCATGTGGTTAAACTAGCCCTGTTCCCTGATGTGCTGGTATGGCTTCTCCACCAACAGCACAGAGGGCTCCAGCCTCTTCCACTCCATGCTGTGCAGCAGGACTTTCAGCCTCTTCAACTCCACGCTGTGAATGATCCTGCTTGAGAAGGAGGCTTCAGCATCCCCTTTGAACCTGATGCTGGAGGAGAGGGAAACGCAGATACCAGGAGGCCTCCTGAGGCAGCCTGCTGGGATGTCTGCAAATGTGTGTTGGTGGATCCACCAAGGCCCACTGACCACTGAGTGGCACTCCTTGTGGGTTACATAGTTGGAGCTGCTCTGGGGTGGGGTCTGAATGACAGGATGGGATTGTCATATAGGGAAATCTGTGGAGAGCAGTGTCTTGGATGCTTCAGTGATCCCTCTGACGCCTGAAGTCCAAACTGGGGTTTGGAGGATGGCTGCAGGATTTAGAGGGTGGCTGAAAAGGGCCACAAAAACCTTGAGAAAACTCAATGCCTTTTTTCTTCTTCCCCCGAGGAAAGCCTGTTCAGGCAGAGCCAGTTCACTCTGAGGAGCTCTGAGGTGTCCTGAGGAGCTGCCATGGCTGCCATGTGAGGCCTCTCATTCTGCCTCTGCCTGCGGCCCAGCTCAGCACTGGGAGCAGGCCTGGACAGCAGATCCTTAGTGTAACCTGGAATAGGACAAGGAATGTCAAGCAGGAACATGGTCAGAAGGAAAAGGTGTGTGCAAGAAGTCTTGTACTGGAGAGGATGGCTGGGGTGTGGTGTGGCAAGTGGACAAACAACTTCTGCGGAAAAGCAGAGCTTTGAGTGCCAGCACAGATTTTGGTCCAGGGAACCAAAAGGGGAGCTATCCAGAATGGCACAGTAGTGCATGCCACAGCCATAGGGATGTCAGCAGGGCTGGATTTAATCTCCTGATCCACTCCTGTTTCACTGCATTCCTTGTTAGCAGGCAGTGCTCAGGCAAGAACTTCAGTGTTTTTATTTTCAGGGAGCCAAGTAGGAAAATATTTCCTTGCATCTTCTAAGCTGTTTGGAAGAAGTGCAAATTTAACACACTAGACTTGATGCCAGACCCAGGAAAACTGCAGGTCACTTTCTGCACTTCCCCACACGGCTCCTGCCAATGTGATAATGTGAGAAAAAAATTGCTGTTTTCCTGCACAAGCCCTGCTAGCCAGGGAAGATGTGCTGACCTTGGGGTTGGCTATCTTGCCAGCTCTCTTGTCACCACCGAACGTGTTATTTAACATCGTCTCTGCTGATTTTTGTTATCACCACTTTCCTTTTTGTTCTTTGTGCTTTTTAAGACATCTCTCATTAAAACCAGGCTGTAGCCTTGACAATGATTTTGGAGGATGTCCACGCAAAAGTTCAGTCTGGGGAACCAAGAAATTATGTAGTTGGGTAAGAGTTAACTGGAATATTATTCATTAGCATTCATTTACTACAAATTAGTAAAGGCAAGTGGCCTTTTGAGCACAGGAGTGAGTTTGGTGAGGTTTGAATGCCCACATTTCAGTGGGCTCACAGTGTAAGCTCCTCAATGTGAGTGTTTATTCTATGTAGTAGAAAGATAAATTTAGATTTAATGGTAAATTTAATTATTATTATAGTTTTTCCCATTATCATTTTGCGTGACTACTACTATTTTTAAATATCTTTTAAATATACTTTCCTTTAATAGACTATTTGACAGTGAGCCAGAGCATCTTAAAGATTTTATCATGTTAAGGACTTTTAAAGATGGGAGTTGAAGTTGCTAGGAACAGAAGATCCTAGAGATGTGCTTTTTCAATTTTTCTGAAGGAAATTATTTGGCAAGTAGAACAGTTGTCTTGCACGATGCTTATCAGAGAAGACAGAATTAAAAAAAATTCTACATTGAAAAAATAGTGTCTGATTACATACAACATGTTCTGCCAGATATTCTGAGACAGCACCAGAAGGCACCACATTTCAAGTGGCAACAACATGTCATGGAAATATCTGAAAAGTCTCCTTCTCAGTAAAATGTCTGTTTACCATGCACTTGTTATCAAGCTGGCTTGTTTACTTTTACCTGAATTTCCCCATTTTTCAATTTTTAGATACATTTTTTTTTTCAGATACAGTCTTATTTTGTGGTATAAGAGTATAAAAAACCATAATATTATTTGTTTTAAAATATTTATTTAGAGGTAATTCATTCCTACAGCATACATGTTGATTTCATTGATTCATATTGACTTCAGTCTCTTGTTCTCATGTAAATAAATAAAGACAACAAAAAGAAAATCTATTTCAACAGCTTCTTCACCTGTGGTGTTCCTGGTGATGAATTAATAGGCTGATTTGGGGGGAGATACGGAGTGTCTGGAACAGCAATAAGTAAAGGGCTTGTGATGTTCATACCCCAATATGGCTCACTTGACTGATGTAGTCCTTTTGGGTATCCTCAGGCATATTCCCTGGCATGTTTGTACTTGAATGCCCTGTCTGCGATGGGATAATAATATTTCTTCTGTCTAGATGGTAATTTCCTTGTGACAGAAACTGTTTCTTACAACATGTTGGTGCAGAATCCACTGGTGTGATCCACTAGTGCTGCTGCTTTAAATTGGTAGTAAGTAACAACTTGGACAAATACAAAAATTTAATGTTAATTCCTCAGCTGATATCTCAGTACAACGTAGTTTCACATATTTGAACAAGCGCTTTTTTTCTGCTTGGCAACAGCCTCACATGGTCAAAACGTGATTTGGATTTGGCAAAATCTCCTAGTATCACCTTTGAATCAAAAGCTCAAGTGCCTCTGAAGCTGGGCGGAAGATATTATGAATATAGGGTGTTTTGCTATGTGTGTGGGGTTTCCTTGAGGTATGCAGATTGGGGCAGGAGGAAAAGGAGTGGGAGAGGAATTGCTGGAAATCTGAAGCAGGCTATTTCCTCTCCTCTAGCAATTATTCTTCCGTTCTTATGCCCCCATACCTAAACTGGGGCAAGCCAGAAGACAGCACTTTCCTTTGTTCAGTGTATGTCTGTTGAGTTTTGGAAAAAACACCCTTCCAGGTCCTTAAGCTGGCATTCAGCAGCGCCTCACACAATACCTTGTGTCCTGAGAAAGGGCTCCCTGGCCTGCTGGTGATGGGAAGAGCATGGAAAGGGTGTTGATTTCATTGTTCACCATGTGTTGAGACATACAGGAAGTGCGATGAGACCATTGCACTGCAGGACTCGGTGGAGGAATCTTAGAAGAAGACTGGCAGAGGAAATCAGTGGAGAGGGAGTTTGCCAACAAGGAACAGGAAGAAAATATGGCAAGAATGGTAGACAGGAGAAAAAGATCCGTTTTACAAGATTTTTACATTGATATTTTAATTCTCATACCAAAAAAATGAACTTCTGAACCTTCTCTCGCTCACCCACAAGTAACCCTTACGTGATGAAATGACAGTGCTGAGGGAAATTGTTGTAGACTGAGAAAACAGAGTTTCCCTAAGCGATAGCTGTGATTTCAGCTAACTGTGACATTTGAAAACACAGCCACACTAACCTGTCCTTTATTCCCTAGCAGCAGAGATGCCCCATTATGTTCCATAAACAACTATGATCAGTCACTGAGTTGACCCAAATAATAAGGGAAACTTCAACGGTTGGGGCACCTTGGAGGTATGAAGAAATGTGGCATTTTGGTGATAGGATGGATGAAAAAGAGAGTGGAGATGGGAAAAGTGTTTCTTTAAAAGAAATTCATGTCCCCAAGCAGCTTTTAGTCCTAGAAAGAGTAATGCTTGCGTATCTGTGAACCTCTCTACAGACAGGACCTTGCTGTACAAACCCCATTGCTAACAACAGCACTGTTTTGAGACATCACTAGGTGAAGAATCCTTCCTGCCCATATTTAGCACTGGAAATTTAAAAGGCAATGTGATTGTCTTGAAGAACAACTCTTCTTGTGGTGCCTAGATGGTGATGCCACACTGGATTTTTGGTCATTTCAGTCACCACCAGGGGATCAGAACATGGCAGCTTGAAGAGCCAAACACTGGACAACCAGCAGCAGAAGGTTTATCACCATCAGACCAGTGCTGATGGCTCAAGGAAGAGCCCCACATTTCATATCAATGAAGAGAGAACCTTTCACTGTGCTCAGGATGTACCTGCATTGCACAGGTAAGTGCACACTGGAGAGGCAGGGTGGGCAAACTAGTCTGGGCACCAAAGTCATGGATCCACATGGAAATGCACTTGTTTAAATATACTTGCAGAATCTCTGTCCTATCCAGTAATCTCAGTTTTTTTAAACCACTCCAAAGTACTGACTCTTTTAAATCTCATAATTTCCTAGTCTCAGACATCTGGTAAACTCCATCTGTGCTGTGGAACTATGCTATTTCAAGGTCATGCATTTCAGTAAATGATTCCTAGTGCATTTTGCTCCTCTGTGGATTTAGAGTTCTCAGAATTAACCAGACAGATCTCTGCAGCCAGCTGAGATACAGAAATACTGGGACAATGAATTCTCGAAAAATCGCATCCAAACATTCTGTGGGAATGGGTCATGAAGGGTGAAGGGAAATAGGACTGAGGTTGTAAGTGAGTGGCCTTACAAGAAGTGAGTTTATAGGAAACAGCAGAGTAGGCAGTTTGAAAAATAAATGCCATGAAGCAAGCACATCACCTCAGTGCAAAAGGAGGATGGAAATTTCAGTCAGACCAGTGCCTCAATCATTAGCTCTCCTTTGATCTCAGCATAAGGAGGAAATATGCAGAAAATGAAATGTAGGTCATCATACTAAAGAGTTATACCAAGATGGTAATACAAGCCTTTATCGTGGAAATTACACTGTAAGTTAGCCAGAGAAATAAAATGCAAGGAAGGATATTTCTGAAAGTATATATGTAAAAGGAGATTGTTCAGGCTCAGGTGGTGTAGCATACCAAGAAGCAAGGAAAAGCACCAAGGAAAGGGAAAGTATTTCTTCCAGTTGTTTTTTTTTCTAATGTACTTAACTGCAATCAAATAACCAACAAATTCTTGTCTACAGGCAGAACAATATGTGCATTGTTTCTGAATTGCATTCTCTTTTTTTAAGACTTTTCTTTAATTCTTGTGGTTATTCACAAGCCTTGTTTTCTTCCCCAGCATGCAGCTTCTGAAAATGTAGGACACGGGCTGCCTTGTTTCATAATCTAGGTTATTACTAAAATATTTAATAATGCTAGATTGTGTGACATCTTCTGGATTGTTGTGTGCTGCTACCCTCAGTTTTGTCAATGAACCACCAAAAATCACTGGGTCCAGTTGTCCCTCCTGCCCTGCTCCAGCTTTAGTGTTGCCATCCAACACAACACAGGGGTTATATAATAACCTAATTATAAGCACAGAGAACAATAAAATCATAGAATAACCTGTGTTGGAAGGGACCTTAAAGATCCTCCTAGTTCCAATGCCCCTGCCACAGGCAGGGACAACTTCCACTAGACCAGGTTGCTCAGACCTCCATCCGGCCTGGCCTTGAACACTTACAGGGATGGGGCATCCACCACCTACCCTGGGCAACCTGTGCCAGTGCCTCACCACCCTCACAGTAAAGAATTTCTTCCAAATTTCTAGTCTAAACCTACTCTCTCTCAGTTTGAAGCCATTCCCCCTTGTCCTGTCACTACATGCTTGCATGAAAAGTCCCTCTCCATCTTTCTTGTCAGCTCCCTTTAGCTACTAGAAGGTACAATTAGGTCACCCTGAAGCCTTCTCTTCTCTAGGCTGAACAAACCCAATGATGAAAGACAGCATCAAGGTGTAGGATGCATATTGCTGCCTCCTACTCAAATGCCTGTCAATGGATCACAGGAGAGCAATATTTTGATTTGACACCATTTGTTCTTGGAGAAGGACATATTTGTTGTCAGTTGCCTCCTTGTTTTCTTAGAGGTATTTACAAATAGTTTAATTATTTGTTTTAATGCTTTTTCTTCCAGAAAAGGAGATTAGAGTGACTGATAGACAATTTTCTACTCTTCTTTTTCTCCCTTTTTAACATATTTATCCTCTTCATTCTCCTCAACTTCTCAACCACTTTCTCTAAAGTTCTAAGGGTAACCACCAATGCCTCTGAGACTGTTAACCATGTACTTTACAACAAATGTTGTTAGATTTAGATGATTTAGTCCAACCTACCTAATTTCTCACCCTTTCTTTCTCTAATGAAGCTTGACTATCACGTAAACGGATCTAGAGCAGTACTGGTGCGAGAGCTTTGGAAAGTGGAAATGTGGCTTTCTTGGCTGCACCATCTTGCCAACTCCAAAAAAGCAATATAAGCCAGCTAACAGGTGTCCACAATCCTTCAGGTTTTTGCAAGGTGAACAGCAGAGGCCTCTTGGGACAGGGGCTAACAACTGCTTCTCCATTTTGGGGTAGGAGGATGATGAGTGATGGAAAGGTATATGAAAATCTGGCTGTTCCCAAGGTTGAGATTCAGAGACAGGTTTGGATAGCTCTGTGTTTCCTGCACAAGAACCATTTTTTTATTATGCTGCCTCTTGTAACTCTGGAAACATCATAAATGTAAGAAAGCAAAGTCTCCTGAGCATTAGGGGATAAGAAGTTTCTTATATCCTGTATGAGGGGAACAGAAACCAGCAGTGTTTAACCTTTTGGTGGTGAAGGAAAAAAACCCAGTTTCTGAGTCTTGTGGGGGCAGAGGTTCTGATCATACTGTGGTGGTACATGGAGTGTCTATTAAGGCAGCTCATTTTCTGGCCAAGGAAGTCCAGCTGTGGCTTGTGGAATTGCCTTTCACAGCACAGCCGGTCCATCCCCTTCCAAAGCCCCCCACATTGTGGAGCTGGTGCATGCAGTGAACTTGGCTGCTGCTCACCATCTGGCTGGAGGGGCCCTCCTGCAGCGTGACAGGAGAGAGGGGCAGCTCTGTGGGGTGTCCTGATGTGAGTCTGGCAGGCTGGGGATCCTCCAAACTGCCCTCATGCAGGTGGCACATGCTGCCATTAGGGACACACACCGAGATGAACATGGGGACAGAGAGCTGCAGGTGTTACCTCAGCTCTCAACTCTGAACTTGCCACCCACGGGTTCACTGCGGCAAGTCAGGAGCTGCAGGGCTCTGCACTCTCACTGGGGGCATGTTGTGCCGCTGCATGGCAGCTGCCTTTCCTGAGAGACAGCCCTCAACCTGCCCCTGCATCCTGAAATGGTGGATGGAGTTACCTGCCAAGGAGTGGACACCATAACATAATCTCCCCTGGGATGTTGGGAGAGCCCTAACCAACCAGGCCTGGCCTTGTCCTATCTCTCTGGCCCAGGGACAGCTCTGAGAAGATGCCATGAAGTCCCCTGTGGTCTGCAAGGGGTACAAACAGCAACTGAGGGCAGGTGTGGAGCTCACCAGCCTCTGGAACGCTCCAGTGGGGTCCCATACTGTGAGGAAGATGGGTCAGTGGTGACCACATAGATGGACAGAGGTTTGTGGTGTAAGGGATTGAAGGCACCAGCTCCATGGTGCAACATGGATGGGGCCACCCTGCACCAGAGGGAGTGCCATCTGCCCTGAGCTTATTTCTGTGGTGTGTCACAACCAGTGTTTGTACCCCTGCTTACTGCCTTCATCTTGAAAGAGACCAGGAAAGGTACACCCACCTTTCCAACAGAGTAAGGGTCTTCTTTCAGCTAGGAATTTTGAGGGGATTTGCTTTGGGATCACTTTCTCATCTTTAGGGTCTACAGGGAAGGTCTAAAAGGTACTAGTTTAGGTTTCCTTCCTGCCTCTTTTTTAATCCTAGTAACAGAATTAAATAAACAGATAAATCAATACATGTGTAAAAATAGATAAATACGTATTGTCTAAATACACCTGGAATCACATATTTCAAATTAATCAAGATTGGATTGTTTGGTTTGGTAGAGGATTGCCTGGATGCCCAGGTGTGCAAAACCTGAGCTGCTTACTAAAGAGCTGACGCTGGTGCACTATCTAAAAAAAAAAACCCATAAATTGGCCCACGTATTAATTGCTCAAGACAGTTAATTAAATGTTAGGGAAAATATATAGTATCACAAACTTTAAAAATCTTGCTAAAAATCCTATTCCTACACAGTTTATTTTACTCTTTTCTCTCAGGATATTATTTGTCTGTAATCATTACTGGGTATAAACACATGTAAATTGCTAAAATAATCATAATAATTAATAAAAATTGACAAGCTGATATTAAACATTACAGAAAAAAAAAATTAGGACTTTTCTTTTGTAGATCAGTTTCAAGCCTCAAAGAAAATGACACATTTTGAAGTGTTTACTACAGACTACTTTACTGGAATAGGTAGATGCAAAAATAGATCAAGATTTATAAAAAGCTGTAGCTACTTGGCTGAAAATAGTTTTACTTTTTACTCAGATAGAAACTAATAAGCATGTCTGAGGAGAAACGGCTTATTTTTCTCCCAGTTTCTAGGTGCTCATTGCTCATTAAATAGTTCACGTTTTTTGTATAGACAAGAAAAATGATTGTCTGTTTTATTCTGAATTAGGTCTTACGTTCCTATTCCAAGGAAAACCAAATTGTTTATATGATTTTTCCCAAGCTTTATGTTTTATGGCTTTGAGAAAGCCAGTTTCCTTGAATATTCTTATGGTCAGCAGTGGAGTCCTCTATGGGAATTGCAGCACCTGGATGTCCTTTAGGTGACACTATCCACATGGTAGGAGGGGTGATGTTTAAGGCCCATTTGAGCAAGGTCAACAAACAAGTGCCAATGATAGGTACATATATAACCCTAAATCAGTGGAACAACTCAGAGTTAAAGTTACCTGCCGCTCTGATTCATGTCCCAAAAATTTTGTAACTTTTTTCTGTGCTAAGCCTGAGAACAAGTTTTCTTCTAATTAAGCTTTTATGCTCTCACTGAGCGCTTTTTAGCTTTCAATATGTCACTTACTGCATACACGTCTTCTAACCTTCCAAACCCACATCTTTGCCAGGCTGCCAATGTAAAATAAAGTTCTGGATCTTTCCCTCAAGCACTTCCTGAAGTCTTTTTTTTCCCCCTGTCATTATATAAAGCACTATGGTGATCTTTCTTTTAAGCTTGCCATCTGGATGTCATTCTTGATTTTGTCTCTTTTTAAATATGCATATTCAGGCTAGACCTGAAATGACGCAACTTCTTTCTATGCAACGCTTCTAAAAGCTGTACTTTCTTTCCCAGCTGCTTCGTCAAAACTTTGGTCATGGCTTCATCATCTCAAGTCTTGGTATTTTGAGTTCTTCCTCTCTGTTACGAAATCCCACATTTTGTTCCTCCCTAGGAATATAAAAACTAGTGCTGCAAAATTTATTTTCCTGGCTGCATGGAGCATTCAAACTCCCTTTTGAATCATCTTCTCCTGCTGCCTCCTATCACTCACAGGTTTCTTGTCTTCACCTGCTGGGTAAAGTGCCTCACCACTCAAGTCTTTCCCAGGTTAGCTGATCCTGAGGTGAATCCTGAAGTGTGTAGTGTCCTTATCTCCATGTCTTTATTCACATGTATACCCCTTGTCTTCCAAAATCAGGGCTCACAGCAAGGGCTGTTCCTGAGGTGCTGACTGGAGTCAGGGCTCAGGGTGCAGGGAGTAGAGACTGGCACTTCCAGGGCTGGATCTGCCCTGGCTGCCCTGGTTTTAGACTGTCTCTGTACTTCATATTCTCCCCCTCTACCTCTGTTTATGCAACAAAGAGTAAACAATTCTTACTGACATCTTTGGGTGCCGTTACAAAACTACAAAGCCCACCGCTGTTCATCAATTGCAATCTATCTCCTGTTTTTCTGTGATCACTGCCTTGTGCTTTGAAAGAGTATAACTCTGTTTATGAAACTAGATTTCAAAACTTACAAATGCAAAGAATTTAACAGTAATTTTTTTTTTTGGCAATAGAATCTTTTGATCATAATAGATGATTGTGTTATTTTAACCCTTTGTCTTATCTGTCATGGTTGTTTAAAGAACAACAAGATTTTCTTGCAGAATTCACAAGATTGGATAGATCTATCAGTGAGAATACGGATACTGTTTTCAGAATACTGAATTTGTTTAAAATTATGTATAATGAAACTGAAACTTTAAAAAAATAAGGGATAATAAAAATGTTTGGGTTTCTATGTAACTTTGAACCAAGAAATCAGATATCCTGTTCCAACAGTTTACATAGAGATTAGCATGTTCTTAAAACTTACTTTAAATCTGCTTTTCCTGTTTAGTGGTTTAGGAGTTTAGTGTTTACTGTACTAGTAGCTAACTGTGACACTGTAGCTGTATTTTTATTAAGAAACACCCGCTACTTGATAAATTAGCTGCAGCTTCACTTCATCATAGTCTGTACTTTTGATTTTTCCTAAGCTAGAGAATGTAATTAAGAATTAGGAGACTTGTCCTGCTGGATTAATACTCACACAGGTCCCTGATCCTGACAGTGGCCAGTAATTGATTTGCAGGCGAGAGAACACCAGAACCAGGACACGCGGGAAGAAGTTGGGTTCTTTGTTTAGCCAACCTGCCTTCAGGCTACCAGTGCTTTAGAGACTTCCCGAGTCAGAACTGCCTCCCTGGTCGCTGTGCTTGGTAGCTGCTTTATGCTGCCTTACACTCTGTGACTTTGTCTAACCTTTTGTCACTCACATGCAGTTTCGTTTTCCACAGCCCCTTGTGGCAGCGACTTCCACAGTGCCATTGATTGTGTCTGTGGAAAACAGTATCCTTTTTTTGTTTGTTTAAACTTGTTCCTTGCTACTATCACTGGGTGTCCCTTAGTTCTCCTATTTTGAGACTTTCTCTGTTCAACTTCCCTGTGCTGCTTAGGAATTTACAGACCTCTGTTTTATCTCCCTCTCACTTATCTTTTTTTCCGAACTGGAAAATATTAGGCTACGTATTCTCTCCTGTGTGAGTTGTTCCGTATTTCTGATCTACCAGGGCAATAAGGAAACGGATGTGAAAAAGCAGCTTATCACTACAGGAGAATACTAAGGCAACTGAGCCTGAGCGCTGGCGTTCCTCTTCCAAAAATACTGTTGTGAATCCTGGGGACAAAGTATCTCCTCCTCGTACAATTGCACCGTTAACTCACAAAGTATCATTTTGTTTCCCGTGTGTAGGACACTCTTCTCCACTGAGACAGAATGGGTGTTGAATGATGTTGTTCTTGGTTTTAAAGTTTTGGGGGTTTAAGCAGAGAAATCGAGTTAAAGAACTGCAAAGCTCAGCATGACAAATTGGGAAATAGCGGAATTAAGATTAGGCTACGTCATGGATTTGCCCCCATGTGTATATATGATATCATGCTTGTTCGTAATGAGCTCCACAAGCTGTAATTTCTCTGTGGATCTCTGTTAGTCACGGCACTGGGCAGTCAGTGCTGTCCTGAGTCCGTGGAGGGAAGGAGGCTCCTGCCTGTGGGACCCTCATCTCATTTGGTGCAGAGCTGAAATGTGCGTTGAATGTTGAAAGTTTGGGTTTCTCGGGCAAATAAGCAGGAAGCTGCATGGATTGCTGTCCCTGCCTTCCCACACAGCTCCAGTGTTGTACAGGGCAAGTCCCTTCAGCAAAGATTCCATGCAAGGCTACTACATCTAAAGTTTTGTTTGCAGGGAGGAGGAGCATGTCTACCTTGCTAATGTGATTATGCCGCTCAGAAACATGATAAGAGCTATCTGTCACTCTGTGTTGGCAAAAGGATGCACGTGTGTACAATGTGTAAGATTACACATACATGAGGTTGTTGCTTTATATTGTCACAAAAAGGGGAGTGGAAGCAAAGAAGGAATTCCCTGAAAGTGGGTCTAACAGCAGAACTTCTGCTTCATTGTATTACGGCCGTCTGCCGAGTATTGGGTGTCCAGAAACATCCTGGGCAATGAGGTATTACCCAAGGGGGCAGGACACCACTGGAGGATCACAGCAGCACGTCCCCAGGCAAGGTGGTGGAGATGCAAAGGACCAGGGTGAATTCACCACACACTGAAACACCAGAGTGCTCTGACCAGGCACAGAAAGGGATGGACATGGGGCTGTGACACCCAGCGGTGGGTGACACCCGGAGGAGAGGGTGGACTCGATCTGAATGGCCTAAATGAGTGAGAAACCCATTCACGTGCATGGTCACAAGAAAACCTGATGAAGAGTGGTGAAGGGCTGTAGTCACTGTGACTTTTTCCCATTTTTCCCTCCTAGTGGGAAGCGACATTAGCGATGCTTTGGCTTTAAACCTCTCTGCGCCTTGGCTCGGCATCTGTAAGCAGGGTCACCAACACCTCCCTCCCCACCCCGTGGGTATCCAGAGCGGCTCATTAATGTTGATAAGGCACTCAGACGGGCGCCCCACCAAAGCCCATGAGGACATCGCTAATTACCTCCGCGGCGCGCTGTCTGGCGGGGAACCAGAGGGGACACCCGGGGACTGCCACCGCCCGCACGACACAAACACAGCGGCGTGGCGGTGCCGCGGGGCCGGGCACCCTTCATGCATATGCAAGATGTCATTAGCATGGCGATGACCCGGCCCCGCCCCCGGCGGGTGTTTGTACAGCGGAGCCCAGGCTGGCCCCGCCCCTCGCGCATATCCCACCCTTATTAGCATGTAGATAAGGGTCGCCCCGCCCCCTCATGCATACCCCGGCCTTCATTAGCATGGCGATGAGCGGCCCC